>SJYQ01004274.1:243410-259930 GCA_006410935.1 Redunca redunca
GGATGGTCTGGATCCCTGTCTCCTGTACAATGTCACGAACCTCATTCCATGGTTCATCAGGCATTCTATCTATCAGATCTAGGTCCTTAAATCTATTTCTCACTTCCACAGTATAATCATAAGGGATTTGATTGAGGTCATACCTGAATGGTCTAGTGGTTTACTAAAACAGATTAGTAATGGTTTGTACTGTATCATTTCTACCACATAAAAGATTTATGTATCTAGAGGAGAATCAGAAGGAATACACAAAAATAACAGCTAATATTATATAAAGGGTTTTTGGTATCTTGAGTGCCCAGACTTTCAGTTAAAAACTTTTTTAGCAATGTTAGCAAGATGGATGAATTTGTATCATTTAATAAATCCCACAGTAATGGGAAAATATACAAAAGCACTTTGAAATTCCAGTATGTGTACAGCCTCTGTTTTTGTTTTCAGTCACTTCAGAGCATCAGTCATGTCCAACTCTGTGAGACCGCATAGACAGCAGCCCACCAGGCTCCTCCATCCCAGGGATTCTCCAGGCAAGAATACTGGAGTGGGTTGCCATTTCCTTCTCCAATGCATGAAAGTGAAAAATGAAAGTGAAGTCGCTGAGCCACGTGGAGAGCCCTTGAAGAGCCTCTGTTAAGGTGAAAAATATACAAGCATATGATACTAAGAAGCAAATTGTAATAGGGAAGACCAAGTCTGACTCCTTATTGGATGTGTTTCTTTTACTTCAACCTTTGTATTCTATTCCTTTTGCTACAGCTGTTGCCTATAGCCTGAAATATACAAGATAGTCCATTCTCACAATGTTCTGCCCTTTAAAGGTGTACTACTTTTTCATTTATATAGAGATAAAAAGTTGCACAACAAGCATTTGTTTTGTTGAAAATTTATAAGAACATCACGACAGATGCAAGAACAAAGGATTCTGACACCAAGAAGTCTGCAACAACCAGCCCCTGCTTTTAATACAAAAGAAACCTGAATTCTAACTCAGGGAAGATGGTTCTTTGGTACAGTAGTCCATCATCTTCTTGACCTGCTCACTTTATGAAAAAAGTTGCTATTCTCACCCTCAACAATGCATTTCTTGATTTATTGGCAAGCTGTGTGGTGAGCAGTATAAGCTTGCATTTAGTAACAAAGTTATCATTTTGGGAGGAGGGCATATTCATTACAAATTCTGTCTTGAGTGGAGGTGCAAATTGTCATTATAGTACCTTATCTTCCTTATTAGTTTGTGTATAATGACAGAACATGATCATCTAAATTATCCATTTACCTCATAACTGGAATTAAAACTCTTTTTCAGGGATCCCAAGATGTCAGGAGACAGAGTCAGGCTGCAGATTGACTCGGTAGCTAGAACATTTCCACCAAAGCATTTGGCCTGTAAGATGTCTAAGTAGATTAATTGAAGTAGAAATGCATTATTTATTATTTAACAGTTAGTGAAAGCAATCAGTGAGCTAGGTTTAATAATGATTTCTTTTAGACACTCAACGATGAATAAGAATTAGGTAAGCATAACCAAATCATTATCTAGAAGGTTTATCAAGTTTCAAAATCAGAATGCTTTTTGTGAAGAGGCAATTATGATCTTCCTTTGAACACAGAGAGAGATAGGCCTTATGTTACATATGGAAATTCTGAGAATTAGACCTGTAGATAAGGAATGGGAGGGGATTCTACAATGTCAATGGAGGTCTTTTTCAATCAGGGGTATGTTTCTGCTTCCTGCAGGTAAATCTAGGAGACAGATCACGGGAACACATGAACTGACCTCAGAACACTTGATGGTGACTACTAATTATTTTGGAATTAATAGTTTTAATTTCAGAATTTTTTTATGTTAAAATTATTTGAAGGAAGACCTCCTCCTATTTCAGATGTGCACTTTGCTGTAAAAGCTAAATTTACAAAATCTGACCTAAATCCAGATAAGGAAGAGCTGATCTTCTGCCTGGACAGACGCAGTATTATCACTTCCTGGATGCCTACTGGTCCTTCTGCAGGTGCTTCTCTGGCCCATGAGTTGCACCATATTTCTGAAGTTATTTCACCCAGTATAGACTGATCTAAAAGGCTTCTTTTCCAATGAAGGACAGCCTGTGACTGGGAAAGTGCTAATCTGTGGCTTCTGGCTTTGAGAGTTTAGATAGAAGATGCAAATGATTAACTATCCCCCTATCCTTCCCCTCTGAAGCTGGCTTCATCATGACCTCACCATGACATCATGATGAAGTTTAATGTTTCATGATTTGGGGCAAATCTTTCTGGAATTCACCCTCCTTGTGGTAAGTGACACCTATCACAGGGAGACACTGCTGCTTTCTCCACAAGGAGGTATAGAGTGTCTACTCTATACTTCTCTTTAAGAAAAATAAAATTATTGTGGTAAGAACATTTATCATTGTGACCCTCAAACTTTTTTTTTGTTTGTTTTAATTGGGGTATAATTGCTTTACAATGTTGCATTTGTTTCTGCTGTAAAAGGAAGTGAATTAGCTATATGTACACATATAGCTCTCTCCTGGGCCTCCCATTCTCCCATCCCATTCCTCTTTATTTTTAAAGTCGCTCAGTCAAATCTGACCCTTTGCAACCCCATGGACTGCAGCATGCCAGGTTTCCCTGTCGATCACCAACTCAGGAGCTTGCTCAAACTCATGTCCCTTGAGTCAGTGATGCCATCAAATCATCTCATCCTCTGTCTTCTCCTTCTCCTCCTGCCTTCAATCTTTCCCAGCATCAGGGTCTTTTCCAATGAGTCAGCTATTCGCATCAGGTGGCCAAAGGATTGGAGCTGCTTGACCTGCATACAGATTTCCCAGGAGGCAGGTATGGTGGTCTGGTATTCCCACCTCTTGAATAATTTTCCACAGTTTGTTGTGATCCACATAGTCAAAGACTTTGGCTATGCTTTTTCTATGATCCAGCAGATGTTGGCAATTTGATCTCTGGCTCCTCTACCTTTTCTAAATCCAGCTTGAATATCTGGAAGTTCTCAGTTCATGTACTGTTGAAGCCTAGCTTGGAGAATTTTGAGCATTACTTTGCTAGCGTGTGAGATGAGTGCAATTGTGCAGTAGTTCAAGCATTCTTTGGCACTGCCTTTCTTTGGGATTAGAATGAAAACTGACCTTTTCCAGTCCTGTGGCCACTGCTGAGTTTTTCAAATTTGCTGCCATATTTAGTACAGCACTTGCACAACATAATCTTTTAGGATGTGAAATAGCTCAACTGGAATTCCATCACTTCCACTATCTTTGTTCAGAGTGATGCTTCCTAAGGCCCACTTGACTTCACATTCCAGGATGTCTGGCTCTAGGTGAATCACACCATCATGATTATCTGGGTCATTAATATCTTTTTTGTATAGTTCTTCTGTGTATTCTTGCCACCTCTTTTAGGTGAATCACATCATCATGGTTATCTGGGTCATTAATATATTCTTTTGTATAGTTCTGTGTATTCTTGCCACCTCTTCTTAATATCTTCTGCTTCTGTTAGGTCCATACCATTTCTGTCCTTTATTGTGTCCAGTTTTGCATGAAATGTTCCCTTGGTATCTCTAATTTTCTTGAAGAGAGCTCTAGTCTTTCCCATTCTATTGTTTTCCTCTATTTCTTTGCATTGATTGCTGAGGAAGTCTTTCTTATCTCTCCTTGCTATTCTTTGGAACGCTGCATTCAAATCAGCATATCCTTCCTTTTCTCCTTTGCCTTTCACTTCTCTTATTTTCTCATCTATTTGTAAGGCCTCCTCAAACAACCATTTTGCCTCTTTGCATTTCTATTTCTTGGGAATGGTCTTGATCACTGCCTCCTATACAATGTCACGAACCTCTATCCATAGTTCTTCAGGCACTCTGTCTATCAGATCTAATCCCTTGAATCTACGTGTCACTTCCACTGTATAATTGTAAGGGATTTATTTGATTTAGGTCATGCCTAAATGGTCTAGTGATTTTCCCTACTTTCTTCAATTTAATAATCATATATGCATTAATATATCATATTTTTGGTTTTGTCTTTATGATTTAACTTCATTCTGTATGACCTACTGTATGTCCATCCGTATCTCTACAAATGAGCCAATGTAATTCACTTCTATGGATGAGTGATATTCCATCATATATACGTACCACGTCTTCTTTATCCATTAACTGCACAATACAGGACTGTTACCTATAGGCACTGTGTTGTACAGCAGCTCTTTGGCACTTATTCACCTAAGACAACTGACATTTTATACCCACATTTAAGTGACTCCTTGCTTGCCCTCCCCTCAGCCTTGGCAACCATCGATTTCTAACTTTGCTTCTGTGAGCTTGACTATTTTAGATGCCTCATATAAACAGAATCATACAACATTTGTCCTGTGACTGGCTTAGTTCTCTTAGAATGGCATAAGGCTCATCCATGTTATTGCATATTCCTTCCCTTTTAAGGCTAAACAATATTCCTCTGGATACATATATCATGTTTGTGCTTTCCATTCATTCGTCAGTGGACGTTGAGGTTGTCTTCACATACTGGCTATTGTGAGCAGCACTGCTGTGAACATAAAAATACAGATATCTCTTTGATATCCTGATTTCTATTCTTTTGAATTAATACCCAGAAGTGGCATTTTTTAAATCATTTGACAGTTCTGGTTTTATGTTTTTTATTTTTGTTTACCCCACACAGACTTCCCCAACACTTGCCTGTAACTTCAGATTTCTACTATAGAATCCAACATCCACCCACCCCACTCCTCATTCCAGTGCCACCCAATTTCTGTTCCTTTCTGAAAATTTCTAAGTATTTCATGAATTGGTTTTGTTTTTATTCTTTTGGGTTTGTGTGTGTGTGTGTGGCATGTTTATGAGTGTGAGTATGTTGTTGTTGCTGCTGATGAGTGGAATTGAAATTACTACGCAACTGCCAGCAGTGACTTCAGTGGGAGGAACAGTCGCTGAACTCTAAAAGGTTAACACTGAACTTCTGAGTGGTTTAAGAGACCACATTTTACAAACAACAGATTTCTTAACAGGCTAGAACAGCAAGAGATTCAAGTTTGGGATTCCCATGCTTTCCATGTTTATTTATTTCATTGTTTTGGTTTTGTTATTATTAAATAATAAGTAATATAATCTCACTTTACATGTAGAGATTTGAATACTTATTTTTCACAAGATTCATCCTTTAATAAAATCCTATGATTTAGCCCAAAGCGGCACATACATCTAAGTGAGCACATTGAAGGCAACATCATAAGGAACACAGACTTTTGACTACAATCTGTAGTTTAAACTACTGCTGAGTGCCAAGAATATTAAATTTAAAATACAATTTCATCGTACAAATAGTTTGAGTCGTGTGAAATTCATTTAGCAATTTCTCAAGCACTTTCTGGTGATCCTGTCTCATAAATATGCTCTTGAAAATCCCTTCTCTGCAGTACGCATTTTTAATTCCCTCTTCCTGATATTTTTATGCTAAACATTGATCTTGGCATTATTTGCAAATGAGGTAAAGTTCATTCAGATAGACAGCTCAGGGGCAATAGAGAACACACATTTCTGCAAAGTTAGGGGGCAGCAGACATGGGAAAGCAGAAGGTGAGGTCTGATCTCAGCTCCCCAAGTGACGATCTCCATTGACCTCCATCTCTCCTCAATTCCCCAGCTTGCTGTATTAGCTTAGCCATCAGGGACACCCCTTAGCTCTTCCTTTGAGATACAGTGTGCAGCCCGACTGATCTCTGAGCTTCCTCTATGTCTTCCTCACATCCCTGGTATTTCTGTGATATGGAGCTTGTACTTATCACTACTCTGACAATGGATGCCAGTAAAGGAAATTGTACAACCTTTGAGAGTAAGTTCCCTACCTCTTTATCCTGTGCCAAATCACTGAGTTGAGTTTTAAAAAAATGAAGGAGTCCTAAAACATCTGTGGTAGGCTGGTCTTGCCTCCCAGGGTGAAAATATTTGAAAGCAATACTCTATGTGAAACAGGTTTGCTTAAGAGCCCATGCGAAGGAACCTGAGAAGAACCTGCTCTCTGATCACTGTGCTTCCTCTAATTGCCATATGTCGTAAATATAAAGAGGTGATGAATTTATGGAACTTTGGTTACACATTTTTCCCATAAACGGCTGGAACTTACACACTGAGGACTGCAAATGCTGTGTTCTCACTCAAATCCACAAAAGTGGACTAACTGGGGGGCCAGGTTGCAGATATGGGTTTTGGAAGTCCTTTTTTTTTTTTTTTCTGAAAGAAAATGATAGCAGGGCAGTGGAATAACTGCAGGCAAGGTAAGCAATAAAACCAACGATGACAAAAAGCCATGCTTAAAAGGTTGATCACTTTTTGTTTTATTTATTATATTTAAGAAATCCCTAGAACTTTTCCCAAAAGACCACATTTACTTAAAATTAGATTTGTGTGTTTGTGTATATCAAATTGCCTTTTTCTCGCTTCAAAGAACAAATGAATGAAAACATAAGAATTTCTCTGATAGTGGGAATCAGTACATGAGGAAACCGCCACAAAAATACAAAGCTGTGATTGGTATGTTGTCAGCCAGCTTTAGTTAAGGTGATAACAGGGAAGCTGCCCTTCTGCTATTAGCAATCGCATTACATGGCAGAGGCTTGACATGTAAGGACTCTTGGAAGTCACTGTCAAAGAGTGATTATCAGAGCAGACACCCTCTCTTATTGGATATCATGCATGGATGGGAGGAGGAAAGAAGTAGAAAGAGCACATAGGTGAGAATGGATGATGATGAGTCAATCACAGTGGCCCAGAAAGAAGTCAGCATGCAGACAGAAGCTGCCACAGTGCCCTGCACCCTGTTTATTCTCCTTTACCGAAGTTCCAGGCATAGACTGGAGTCATGGGAAAGACCTGGATCTTACAGACACATTCCCCTTCCCCTGGGGGCAGACATCAGCCCTTCCAGACACAGTGTGGCCTCTCCTTTAAGACAGGGTTGGCTGTTTGTACCATAGGCCTTGTCATTTTTCGTGAGATTTTTGGTTCCCACATAAAGGCATAGAGAATCTGCAGGGTTGTCTCACCTGGGCATCAGTCTTTTGATGCAAAACTTTTCCCTGATGAAAAACCAATTTGTGATCATTGTGCACTCAGAGTAGATCCAAGCTGACCAACTCTTCACAGTCACTGTGTGATTCCATTCCTGGTGACAACATATCTAATATCATTTCTTACAGGAGACCTAGTGAGGTGACGGCACACGCTGGCAAAGTCATGCTCACAATTCTCCAAGCCAGGCTGCAGCAATACGTGAACCAGGAACTTCCTGATGTTCAAGCTGGATTTAGAAAAGCAGAGGAGCCAGAGATCAAATTGCCAACATCTGCTGGATCATCAAAAAAGCAAGAGAGTTCCAGAAAAACATCTATTTCTGCTTTATTGACTATGCCAAAGCCTTTGATGTGTGGATCACAATAAACTGTGGAAAATTCTGAGAGAGATGGGAATACCAGACCACCTGACCTGCCTCTTGAGAAACCTATATTCAGGTCAGGAAGCAACAGTCAGAACTGGACATGGAACAACAGACTGGTTCCAAATAGGAAAAGGAGTGTGTCAAGGCTGTATATTGTCACCCTGCTTATNCTGGAAGAAACACAAGCTGGAATCAAGATTGCCAGGAGAAATATCAATAACATCAGATATGCAGATGACACCACCCTTATGGCAGAAAGTGAAGAGGAACTAAAAAGCCTCTGGATGAAAGTGAAAGGGGAGAGTGAAAAAATTGGCTTAAAGCTCAACATTCAGAAAACAAAAATCATGGCATCCAGTCCCATCACTTCATGGGAAATGGATGGGGAAACAGTGGAAACAGTGTCAGACTGTATTTTTGGGGGCTCCAAAATCACTGCAGATGGTGACTGCAGCCATGAAATTAAAAGATGCTTACTCTTTGAAAGGAAAGTTATGATGAACCTAGATAGCATATTCAAAAGCAGAGACATTACTTTGCCAACTAAGGTCCATCTAGTCAAGGCTATGGTTTTTACAGTAGTCATGTATGGATGTGAGNGCATTGAGACATTTCTAAGGCAGTTCGAATGCTTAGGAATCTTTGTCATTCTTTTTTTTCCTAACTAACTCTCAAAGTTATCCTAAATGGATGCTTAGAGAGACCTTCCTGGTTTGTTCAAGAATTGAGCTTAAATGACCTTGCACATTTGAAAGTGAAATGTGACAGACTTGTCTGGGTTTAATACATCGAGAGACAGGCCCAAGCCTCTGGCTTAAAATAAAACCGTGAGCACAAAAATATGGCATAATCAAAACACAGTCAGTTTAAAAGGCTGACAACTGCAAAACTTGGACAAGCCAGCATCAATACCAGATCCCCAATCTTAATTTTTTCAAGCCTCTCAAAAAAGGTAATCTTTTAAAGTTCAATTGATATCCATGTTGCATTAACATGGTAGACATTGCTTTTTCTCTCTTATCCTTTAAAACCACATGAAACCAGATGATATAGATCCTATTATTATTCCAATGCTAATGAAGAGAAAAAAAAAAGCAGAGACATTACTTTGCTGACAAAGGTCTATCTAATCAAAGTTATGGTTTTTCCAGTAGTAATGTATGGATGTGAGAGTTGGACTATAAGAAAAGTTGAGCACTGAAGAACTGATGCTTTTGAACTGTGGTGTTGGAGAAGACTTTTGAGAGTGCCTTGGACTGCAAGATCAAACTGGTCAATCCTAAAGGAATTCAGCCCTGAATATTCATTGGAATATTCCTTCCTTCATACTGAAGGAAGCTCCAATACTTGGCTATTTGAAAAGACCTTGATGCTGGGAATGATTGAAGACAAGAGGAGAAGGGGACAACAGAGGATGAGATGGCTGGATGGCATCATCGACTCAATGGACATGAGTTTGAGCAAGCTCTGAGAGTCAAGCTCCAGGAGTTGGTGATGGACAGGGAAGCCTGGTGTGCTGCAGTCCATGGGGTTGCAAAGAGCTGGACATGACTGAGCGACTGAATTGAACTGAATGAAGAGAAACAGGGGCAGAGGGGTTAGAAGCCATCCCAAAGTCACACAGCTAGTAAGGGGTGATGTAAGGATTCAAACCCAGGCAGGCTGACCCATGTTCTGAACCACTAAGCACTGGTGCCAATCCCCACCCCACCCCACCACTTCCACCTGCTGCACAGTTTGGGAAACAGATCAAGAATTCTCTGCAGATACGTAAGAGAAAAGTGAAAGTGAAGTCGCTCAGTCGTGTCTGACTCTTTGCAACCCCATGGACTATAACCTACCAGGCTCCTCTGTCCATGGAATTTTCCAGGCAAGAATACTGGAGTGGGTTGCCATTTCTTTCTCCAGGAGATCTTCCTGACTCAGAGATTGAACCCCAGTCTCCCACATTGTAGGCAGACACTTTACCATCTGAGTCACCAGGGAAGTCCACGAGAGAGAAAACCAGGGACCAGTCCAGTATTTCCAAGCCTGCTTTAGGAGCACCCTCTCATTTGGAGATTTTACCTGAATGTGGGAGGAAGGGCAAGTGTTACGTATTGTTACTGCCATTTTTGTAGATAAGAAGACTAAGAGTAGAGATAAGACACATCATGGGCCCAGTATTAGTGAGTCAGGGATGCTATGTATCCTAATTGAAACTCCATTCTCTTTCCACTCTACCTATGCTCACTGCAGACATTAACATGTAATCTAGAAAATGTTGAAAGCAGTTACTTCTGCTGTAACTTAAAATCTGGATGTTTGGATGCAGGCAGGTCCTTAAATCCGGGATTACAGGAGAGAGAGGCAGGCGTCTGCTTGGTGAAGGGACATCCCAAGAAAGGGAAACGACCACTCTCGTTTTTTCTCACTGAGTTGAGGGTGGCTTCAAGGTTATACCAGAATGGGGAGCCTGAGTATCATTCCAGAGGAAATCCCGAATTGGGAAACTGTGATGCCAAGTACAGTAATAAACAAATTGCTAAGACCATGCCTCTGCCAAGTGGAGGAGCCATACTGCTAGAACTCTGCTCGTTTTTAAGGTGCTGATCAGTAGTGTAAAGGTGATTATACTTGGATGCACCAAAATTTAGAATGCTTGGGCACCTCATCTGCCAAAAGTTAGTTGTCTAAACACCAGATTTTATTTCTGGGAAGTTTCTGTGGTCTGGTATTAAGTACCAAGATGATGAGGGATTTAGATCTAAAACAAAAATTAGAGAGCTTGTAAGTAGAAAAAGACATTGGTGTTTACAATGTATGTTCTAGAGAAACAGCAGTAATGAGTGACTTTTCAGAGCAGAAGTGGAAATAGGCTGTGAAAATAGCTAGCTTTGTTTAACTCAGAGAGAGTCACTGTCTGTAGAACCCTAAGGAACTGTGGGCAGCCAGGCCAGTCGCCGCTATGATCTTCGGAGATGTCGGTGCAGGCAACATGCCTGCTAATGAGACCTCAGAAGTGTCTGATCATCTCCTCTAATTGCACTAAATAATTGGAGGACTGCATGGCCTAGCCTCTCCTTCCCAAAGACGGCCAATTCAAATATGCAAATCTAAAATTATTTGAATATTGCTCTAATTGGAGTCCGGGCTACCCATTATTTGCAGAAGAACAAAACAATATGACTAAAAAAATAAAATAAAACCCACTGACTATCAAATCCTTCATTTTAAGCTTCACTGAACTCCCCAAATTACCCACAGGCAGTCTTGACAGGGACCACTTTACAAGGGAGTTGATGACCTCTAATTAAGACACAAGGAACTTCTAGTTATGTTAATATTTGAAATTGAAATTGGTTTGACCTATGCAATTCCATAACATACCACCAAGTTAATCTCGAATCCAGGCACCTGATGGTTGGCAAAATGTCCAATAAATATATTGCAAAGATACACATTCCAACTCCCTCCTCCCTGTGTAGATTACACTGCTGCTGCTGCTAAGTCGCTTCAGTCATGTCTGACTCTGTGTGACCCCATAGGCTGCAGCCCACCAGGCTCCTCTGTCCCTAGGATTCTCCAGGCAAGAGTACTGGAGTGGGTTGCCATTTCCTTCTCCAGTGCATGGAAGTGAAAAGTGAAAGTGAAGTCTCTCATTCATGTCCAACTCTTAGCGACGCCATGGACTGCAGCCCACCAGGCTCCTCCATCCATGAGATTTTCCAGGCTAAAGTACCAGAGTGGGGTGCCATTGCTTTCTCCGAATTATACTATGGAATGGCAAATCTAGGATGTCATACCTGATGACATGGTTTTCTGCAGAAACTTTACCCCAAAAAAGATGCTGGACAAGGGTCACTGCTTATTTTCCCAGTAGGAGTTGGGTTCCACAGTGCAGCACACCTTCCATTCAGCCTCTCTTAACTGAAGTCACTGCTTAATCTCTCTTGGCTCATCCTTCCAACATATTGTTGCCTTTTGAAATGCATCTCATCTTCTCTTCCCTCCCTATGCTAGTCTTCATCCTTCACTGTGCTCAAGACACGTTTCCTTGACTAACCTTCCTGATAGTGACTTTGAGGTTTATATTTGCGTTTTTAACCTGTTGCTGTACCCACTTTCATTTTCACCCAGTAACACCCAGTTTCATTTTACCACAACTTTCTGGATGAAGTTACAAAATCTTGCTTCTCTTTTAATGTGTGTTGAGTCCATCTCTTAACTTACATCCCCTATTCCCCAGTCTCAGAAAAAAAATGCAAACCCTTAGACTCTTCTTCACCATATTTTTGTTATCTTTCTCCCCTTCTCATCCCTGCCAAATTCTTAAAAGTACAGTTGTCACCTCCTGCCATTACTTCCTCTCTACCCAAATGTTCCTTGACCTTTATAATCTGTTCTTCAGCTTTATCCTAGAGATGAGTTTTCTGTAGAAATTAGATGTTAAGGAACTCATACTTTAGACTCAGATACAAGGAGCTGGAACTCCAATTCTTCCAAAGGCTAATGATGTTGAGTTTGTTTATCCTATCTACTTATCTTTCTTCATCTTAAAATACAATACAAGAATACCAATGTTTTGTTGGTATTTATTACAATAATACAACAAGTTGTTGCAACAATTCAGTAACATGGTCCTTAATGCCATAGTGGTCTCATCTTGAGTGATCAGGGATGCTGGATATTGTGCTGAACGTTGTGTGTTTCCATTGTTGTTTTCATGCTCAGAGGAAAAATAACAATTTTCATCTACTTTAACTTCTCTGCACCATCTGTTTCAAAACGGTTTAAGTTGTCTGGGTGTTGTGCTTTCTTCTCTCCCATAACTCATCTATTCCTGCTCTTATCTCTGGCGATTTCTCTTCTGTCTTGGGTGGATCCAGCTCCTCCTCTAGGATGTAGATGGTCTTCAGGACTCTGCTGTCAGCTGACTCCCACCCTTCCTGCACCACGCTCCCTTGGGATTTCCCCAAGACCAGGACTCACGTCATCGCTGTTATGCCCATGAGTCACTCCCAAATGTGGAGGCCAGTATCAGCCTTTCCCATAAATTATCTGCTGAACAGTTCCTGATGCATCAGTGTATATCACAAACACATTAAGTCTCACACATTAAAATCCAAGTATCCTTTCCTTCCCATCCCACAAAGCCGATTCCACTCTCTCCTGTTTTTGTGAAAACCATTAACAATTCCCAGGCTATGAAATGGAGGGCCATCTCAGCTCCTTCTCATTTAGTCTCAAAGTTAATTTCACCTCTCAGAGAGACACAGGGAACTGTTCCCTTGAATCTAAGCAGACAGTTGGAATATGAAGAACGGAAATCCCAAAGAAAGTGTGATTTTTGAGGTTTTAATGGTTGCAAAAGAATTAAGGAAAACAGAAGTTTCACTTGACATCTATCAGTTTCAAAGACTATCCTAGGAGTTTTATATAAAGGAAAAGGTTCTATTTCAGGAAGGAAAATAATATTTTATGGTCTGAGCCATCAAGGAAGCCCTTCAAGAGGGAAAATACTCCTAAAAATGAACTTCTGATGATAAACGTGGGATATCCTTGATTAGGAAAATTGAGGACCAGTGTCTACAAGGATGACAAGGACTGTCCAGGAGGTCATCTGGTGAGCTGGAGCTACTCCAAGACATGGTCTACAGAAGGAATGAGGGACTCAGAACCAATAGCATCAGCTAATAATTAAGATTATTGAGAATTCTGAAGTCCAAGAAACCAAGTCATTTTAAAAGCCCCAAGGACAAAAAGGGGTGAATTTTACTGCTATACTGCTCTGAGAAGCCGATGTATGTTGCAGGCAATGGAAGTAAATCGAAACCACCCCAGGTCCTATTTGACATCCATCCTCTATCTCTTCTGTGGAAAATCCACTTTGGCCTGAAAAACATTTGTGCTGTGTTAAAGCTGATGCCTGATAGTGATGGGAACAGTAGACACTCACTGGGTCCTTCCTGTGAGTTGTATGCATTCTCATTTTATCCCCACAGCCACTCTCTAAATTAGAAAGATAGGTTTACAGATGCAGTAACTGACACTCTCCAGGAAGCTCAAAGCACTTAGCTAAATAGCTGAGCCCAGATTTGTATACCATGGACTCTGAAAGTCAAGTTCACCATTATGTTATGCCACTTCTTGACTTTGTTATCCTTCCAATTCCAATTTCAGGACTGGGACATTTGGCAGGCATGACCACTGAATCATTACCAATCTCTAAAGAAAATAGGAAATGATGTGTGCGTTTGGGCGAGGGGGAGGAATCTGAGACTGATAAAGGATACAAGTTTTAATTTTTAAAAAGGCAGACAAGGTCAGTTCTGCAAAGTGATAATTCTAATATGATTCACGAATCGGTTGTTAGGTCGACGGTTGTAAGGGCTTAAAGAGGAGGCAGCACGGGTTCTTCTAAAACAGAGAAAGTCAGAACAGCTGCCTTCTCATTTTTCTGCCATAATTTTATAAGATTGGGAATCAGAAGTCTGGAGCAAATGGAGCATTTCAGATGGGAAAGGAACGTCAGGCTGGTTGAGCAGTATATAAGTTCACATATGACTTCCTCACTAAGGGATCACTTTGCTTTTATTTGTCATCCCTAGTGTGTGGGACTCTCTGACTCATAAAGACACATTTCATTTATGAGGAGTTGAAACTCTTTTGGAAAGCTTGGATAAGTCAGCAAGTATTTTCTTATAATGAGCTGAAATCTACTGCGATGAAGTCTTCCCCTTCATGCTTCAAGTTCTTGGAGGAATTCAGCTCAAATCTGGTGCTCCTTCCCACCCGAGGATGGACCCCAGGGGCCGTAGTCCCCCAGGCTCTTCTGTCTATGGACTTCTCCAGGAAGGAATACTGGAGTGGGTAGCCATTCCCTTCTCCAGGGGACCTTCTCAACCCCAGGATTGGGCCTGGATCTCCTGTTCTGCAGACAGATTGTTTCCCATCTGAGCCACCAGGGAAGACCGCTTTCACTTTCCACCTAGGTGTGATTCATATGTGAACAGAGACATTAGGCTTCTCACCCACTCTTCCTGGCCCTGTTTCTTCAATGAATCTTCCTTGAAGAGTTTTGTCATTGATGTTAACATTGTCCAACTTGCCACACAGTGCCAGAACCAAGTAAGGCACCTCTTAGTATTTTAAAGACCTTTTGAAAGTGTGAAATTATACCATTGATCAGTCAAAATTACAAAATGTTATATCTGACCTTCAAAGGTATCAATTTGTATGTGTCCTTAGTTGCTCAGTTGTAACCCCATAGACTGCCAGGTTCCATGGGATTCTCCAGGCAAGAATACTGGAGTGGGTTGCCCTTTCCTTTTCCAATCAATTTGTATAGTACTATCATATTTGCTTCGAATCTTTTAAAATATCATTACAGATACATAAGATCCCACATTCACTGTTGCCAGATGTCTCCCTGTTTTGAGTTGAATTGTGTCCCCTCCAAATTTATATGTCAAAGTTCTGATCCCCAGACCTCAGAAAGTGCTCTTATTTGGAAATAAAGCCATTGCAAATATAATTAGTTAAGATGAGGTCATACTAGAGTAAGGACTTCTGACCTCAGGAGCTATGACACAATAAATCTGTGTGGTTTAAGCCACCCAGTGTGTGGAATTTGGTTAGGGCAGCCCTATCAAACTAACACATTCCTCAAAGATGATCCCTATCATGGATTACGTATTTACTGCTCATAGAGATATATGGCAATATACACTGTAAATATTTGAAAATATTTTTTATCTTATACATTTTATATACAAATTGTAAGATATATTTAAAAATAGAGAAAATGCAAGTTGTTGAAGAATATGTACATGTTGTTTTTCTAGATTGTTGAGTATTCTATATCCTTTCCATTACCATATGAATTTTAAAATTGCCTTGAAAGTTCTATAAAAAGGACTGGTGAAATTTTTAATTGGGGTTGCATTGAATCTAGAGATCATTTTGGGGAGAATAGACATTGTAACAGATTAAGTCACACGTCTATCTATTTCACTTATTTCACTATCTATTTCTTTAATTTCCTTGAGCAACCTTTTGAGTATTCAACGTAGGGATCTTCCATGGATATTTATGCCATTACAAATGATATAGGTTAATTGTATTTTCAGCTTATTGTGGCTACTCTGTAGAAATACAATGGAATTTTTTGTTAATGTTGACCTCATAACCCATAACCTTACTAAATTATTTTTGGTTTTAGTAGTTGGATTATAGTTTGTGTAGTATCTTCTATAATCACATTATCTGTGAACACAGCCTAACATTTTCTTTTCTAGCTCTATGATATAAGCTAGAAAGTTGTTTCAGGACAAAGTTTATTTGAAAAACAAATGGTAAGAGTGAACATAATTTCTTCATTTTCAGTCTTAAGAGGAAGGAAAAGTATTTATTCTTTCAGTTCAGTTCAGTTGCTCAGTTGTGTCTGACTCTTTGTGACCCCATGGACTGCAGCACTCCAGGCCTCCCTGTCTATCACCAACTCCCGGAACTTACTCAAAGTCATGCCCATCACATTGGTGATGCCATCCAACCATCTCATCCTCTATCATCCCCTTCTCCTCCCACCTTCAATCTTTCCCAGCATCAGGGTCTTTTCAAATGAGTCGGTTCTGGTTCTTCACATCAGGTGGCCGAAGTATTGGAGTTTCAGCTTCAGCATCAGTCCTTCCAATGAATATTCGGGACTGATCTCCTTTAGGACGGACTGGTTGGATCTCCTTGCAGTACGAGGGACTCCCAGGAGTCTTCTCCAGCACCACAGTTCAAAAGCATCAATTCTCTGGCCCTCTTTATCAATAAGTATTATGTGAGTTATAGATTTTGGAGATGATCTTTATCGGTCTGAGAAAATTTTGTTCTTTTCTTATTTATTAAATGTTTTGTCTTCACCTATTGAGATGAAAATGTTTTTATTCTTAGTTACCAAATGTTTTTTCTTCACCTATTGAGATGAAAATCTAAATTTTGTCCTCCATTCTCTGAATTTCTATTTTTTCTGGGGTACATTTTGATAATTTATACTTTTAAAGAATTTTTCAACTTTCTCCTAATTTAAGG
>SJYQ01004274.1:260692-278209 GCA_006410935.1 Redunca redunca
CTCCAACTATAATTGTGACTTTATTTCTCCTTTTCTTTCTTAATTTCACTCCCTGAATTTTGATATTTTGTCATAAAGCAAATATACATTTAAGATTATTATGTCTTTTTGACAATTTCACCATAGTAAAATATTCTCCATACCTCTTGGAATACTTGTTATCTTAAAACTATTTGGTTGATATTAATGCAACCACTTCTGTTTTCTTGTGATTAACATTTGCATGTCTTAGCTTGTCAACCCTATTTGTTTTAACCCATCTATGTCTTTGTTTAAAGCACATCTCTTGTAAACAAAATATAGTTGAGTTTTATGTTTTTTAATGGAGCAGTCTTACAATCTTTGCTGTTTAATTAGCATGTGGATGGTTGGATAGCATCACCAGCTCAATGGACATGAGTCTGAGCAAAGTCCCTCTATTGATATGACTGTGTTACTCACTTATTTTCCTCTCATGTCTCATGAGTTTGTAGCTTAGGTACCTTCTCAAGGATATTGGCTAAAATGACTCTTGATGTTGCACCTTATGTGAAGCAGAACCTGGAGGCCCTTCAAGAGAAAACCACTGTGATGGCAAGGAAACATCTGGCTAGATAGCAGTGTGAAGGGCTGAACTAGGAGCTAGAAAGAGCAGGTTTACTATGAAAAAACAAGATTGCCATCTTCAAATATTTAAATAACCACCACGTGGGTAGTAGCACTATCCCAGAGGGCATAAAACAGAACCCACGTATGGGAGATGAGGAAGACAAAAGCCAAAAGGCTTACTCCAAGGAAGATTTACATTGTCCAAAGATGACGACAGGTCCATCAGGAGGAGGTAAGACTGGCGTTAGGACATCAAATCTTGGTTTCCCATCTGCTACCCAGATTCCAGGGAGATTCAGGGGCAAGACATGGCTGGGCAGTCTGACCTATAAGGTCATTTTTAATGTAGTTCTGTGATCCAGTCAATTCCAAGCCAATTCCAAGTCAATACTACTCTTGTCATAACTCCAGGTTTTAAACTTCTTTCTCTTACTAACAAGGTCAATCCAATATTTCCAGTTGTCCTAAATGTTGCAAAAGTCTCCCTCCAACCTTCCAAACAAGAATGGACCAGGTTAAGTCTCCAGGGTCATATTCTACTCATGACTTTCCTTTTCAGCCAGCATTTTTTAAATGATCCTCATAATGGAGTAAAACACAGACCTCTTAGCCATACAAAACCGAGCCCCAACCTCTATTCCCTAGCCTCCCCCTACTCTGCTCTGTATGCCGATTATGCTGTGACAGTTCAGGCTGTACAACAAATTACTATATAGAAGGTGACTTAGACAACAAGTTATCTCTCATAGATCTAGGGGGGTGGGAAGTCCAATATCAAGATGCCAGCAGACCCTGTGTCTGGTGAGAGCTACTTTCTGGTTTGCAGATTGTTATCTTCTTCTTGTGTCCTCACATGGCATAGGGTATAAAAAGAGTGAGCTCTCCATTTATTTTCTCTTAGAAGAGCACTAATCCTGTCCATGAGGACTCCACTCTCACGGCCTAATTACTTCTGAAAGACCTCACTCTCCAAAAACCATCACTGGGGTTTAGGATTTCAAGATACAAATTTTGCTATTGTTTGGTCACAAAATCATGACCAATTCTTTGCCACCCTGTGGACTGCAGCACACCAGGCTTCCCTGTCCTTCACTGTCTTTCAGAGTTTGCTCAAACTCATGTCCATTGAGTTGGTGATGCCATCCCACCGTCTCATCCTCTGTCGCCCTCTTCTCCTCCTGTCCTCAGTCTTTCCCAGCATTAGGATCTTTTCCAATGAGTCAGCTCTTGGCATCAGATGGCCAAAGTATTGGAGGCTGAGCATCAGCATCAGCCCTTCCAGTGAATATTCAGGGATGATTTCCTTTAGGATTGACTGGTTTAATCTCCTTGCTGTCCAAGGGACTCTCAAGAATCTTCTCTAGCCCCACAATTCGAAAGCATCGATTCTTCAGTGCCCAGACTTCTTTATGGTCCAACTGTCACATCCACATATGACTACTGGAAAACCATAGCTTTGACTATTCAGACCTTCGTCAGGAAAATGATGTCTCCGCTTTTTAATATGCTATCTAGGTTGGTCGTAGCTTTTCTTTCAAGGAGCAGACCCATAATACAAGGGATTAGATTAAATACATCATTTACCAAGGAGAGCAGACAATTTACCATCATCCGCAACTTCTGTGGTAAAGAATGCAAACTTGAGTGACCCTGGCTCTGCCTTCAAAGACCTTGCCATTTATCAGGTGGGATAAGACACAAAAACAGAAAACTAAAACACAAAGTTTTAGTGCCAGGATTGCTGAAAAGGTCACAGGGTGATTCCTATCTCAGGAAATCAAGAAAAACTTTCTGGGAGAATTTGTGGAATTTGAATGGTTTAGATGCAGCCAAGATTCCATCACACATTTAGGCTGGGAAAAAAACCTGATATTTTATCCAATAATTATAAAGGAAAGAGGGAGAACATGGATTCTTCGAGTCATAAGTATTAACAGAACTTTGCAGAGTTAAGGGACTTCAGTTTATTCTTGAGTAGTTCAAGGAACAAACTATTAAAACATGGTTACAGAATTGTGATATTCAGTTGACTTTTGAAGAACATGAACTAGGTGGATCCACTTACATAAGGGTCGTTTTGAATAACTATACCGGAAAATTTTTCGGAGACATGCTAAGTCAAAAAAAACTCACAGATAAGCCAGATAACCTAGAGATATCAAAAATTAAGGAAAAATTAGATTTCATAAATGCATAAAATATATGTAGATACTAGTCTATCCTTGCATGGCATAAAGCAAGTGATATTTAATATGAAATTAACAATGTGCTGGCTTTCTTACTATTTTATAATTTTGCTTTCAAAGAGTTATATTACCATATACTATGCCTGTTCACTCCTAAATGGAGAAAATGCATATCTGCCTTTCGTCAAAAGGAAGGGTGTTTTGGGAGTTTTGCTTGTGGCTCAGCTGGTAAAGAATCTGCCTGCAATGCAGGAGACCTGGGTTCGACCCCTGGGTTGGGAAGACCCCCGTGCCATTGTTTTCAGTGCTGTATTGTGAATATGACAGTAATATGCTAGGCCATAAAACGTTATAACCATTCATTCCTTACTGTATGGCCTAGACTAGAGTGAAGCAATTGTATGGATTATAGGATGCTACAATAAAACCATCATATCGTTGCATCTTCATTGTCATGCATGAATGATTATACCTGTAAATAAATCTGAATTTCATTTTTACAGCCTCTTTGCAATTTTATTATCTAGTGTTAGTAATACATATGACATCTACAGTGTTTCATGTCATAAGAAAATATTGATGTAAGTACTGACAGGCAACTCATCTTTTAAACAGACAGTGTAAACCTATGGTATCAACAAATACAATGCAGTACTGTAAATATACTTTCCCTGACTTACATCTTTCTTAACAACATTTCCTTTTCTCTAGGTAACTTTATTATAAGAATACAGCTTCTAATATATATTGCTGCTCAGTAGCTAAGTTGTGTCCAACTCTTTATGGCCCCACGAGCTGCACAGTATATACATGAATAACATGAGTTTGAGCAAACTCCAGGAGACAGTGATGGACAGGGAAGCCAGGCATGCTACAGTCCACGGCATCACAGAGAGTCAGACAGAACTTAACGACTGAACAACACCACCAACAAATATATAAAATGTGTTAATCAACTATTTGTATTATCAGTAAGGCTTCCAGTCATCAGTAGGCTATTAGTAGTTAAGACTTCAGTTCAGTTCAGTCACTCAGATGTGTCCGACTCTTTGCGACCCCATGGACTGCAGCATACCAGGCTTTCACCAACTCCCAGAGCTTACTCAAGTCCATCAAGGTGGTGATGCCATCCAACCATCTCGTCTTCTGTTGTCCCTTCTCCTCCTGCCTTCAATCTTTCCCATCATTAGGGTCCAATGAGTCAGTTCTTCGCACCAGGTGGCCAAAGTATTGGAGTTTCAGCTTTAGCATCAGTCCTTCCAATGAATATTCAGGACTGATTTCCTTTAGGATTGACTGGTTTAATCTCCTTACAGGCCAAGGAACTCTCAAGAGTCTTCTCCAACACCACAGTTCAAAAGCATCAATTCTTCAATGTTCAGCTTTCTTTATGGTCCAGCTCCCACATCTGTACATGACTACTAGAAAAACCATAGTTTTGATTAGCCAGACCTTTGTTGGTAATGCCTCTGCTTTTCAATATGCTGTCAAGGTTTGTCATAGCTTTGCTTCCAAGAAGCAAGCATCTTTTAATTTCATGGCCACAGTTACCATCTGCAGTGATTTTGAAGCCCAAGAAAATAAAGCCTGTCATTGTTTCCACTGTTTTCCTATCTATTTGCCATGAAATGATGGGACCGGATCTTAGTGTTTTGAATGCTGAGTTTTAAGCCAACTTTTTCACTCTCCTCTTTCACTTTGATCAAGAGGCTCTTTAGTTCTTCTTCACTTTCTGCTATAAGGGTGGTGTCATCTGCTCTGAGGGTGGTGTCATCTGCAGTCTTGATTCTAGCTTGTGCATCATCCAGCCTGGCATTTCACCTGATGTACTCTGCATATGAGTTAAATAAGCAGGGTGACAATATAAAGCCTTGACGTACTCCTTTCCCAATTTGGAACCAGTCCATTGTTCCATGCCTGGTTCTAATTGTTATTTCTTGACCTGCATACAGATTTCTCAGGAGGCAGGTAAGGTGGTCTGGTATTTCCATCTCTTGAAGAATTTTCCACAATTTGTTCTGATTCACACAGTCAAAGGTTTTGGCATAGTCAATGAAGCAGTAGATGCTTTTCTGGAACTCTCTTGCTTTTCCAATGATCCAACGGATGTTGGCAATTTGATCTCTGGTTCCTCTGCATTTTCTAAATCGAGCTTGAACATCTGGAAGTTCTCGGTTCACATACTGTTGAAGCCTAACTTGGAGAATTTCCATCATTACTTTGCTAGCATGTGAGATGAGTGCAATTGTGTGGTAATTAGAATATTCTTTGGGATTGGAATGAACACTGACCTTTTCCAGTCCTGTGGCCACTGCTGAGTTTTCCAAATTTGCTGGCATATTGAATACAGCACTTTCACAGCATCTTCTTTTAGGATGTGAAATAGCTCAACTGGAATTCCATCACCTCCATTAGCTTTGTTCAAAGTGATGCTTCCTAAGACCCACTTGACTTCACTTTTCAGGATGTCTGGCTCTAGGTGAGTGATCACACCCTCATGGTTATGTGGGTTGTGAAGATCTTTTTTGTACAGTTCTTCTGTGTATTCTTGCCAACTCTTCTTAATCTCTTCTGCTCCTGTTAGGTCCATACCATTTCTTTCCTTTATCGACCCATCTTTGCATGAAATGTTCCCTTGGTATTTCCAGTTTTCTTGAAGAGCTCTCTAGTCTTTCCCATTCTACTGCTTTCCTCTGTTTCTTTACACTGATCACTGAAGAAGGCTTCCTTATCTCTCCTTGCTATTCTTTGGAACTCTGCATTCAAATGGGTATATCTTTCCTCTTCCTTGCCTTTATTTGGGGAGAGTCAAAAGTTAGATGTGGATCTTTGACTGCATTATGGGATCAGTACCCCTAACTCCTATGTTGTTTGAAGTTCTACTCTATTTTTAAATTTCATGTTAAACAAATCAGTGTTTTCCATATATGCACACAAATATATTATCACTTAGGGATACTGTCAAAGGTCTGATGTCAATAGTTAGTGAATATGAAGTCTCTTCTTCTCCCAGCCTCCCATCAGAAGTATTGGTCAAGAAGAAGAACTGAGAACAGACACTGAAGAACAGTATCAGGAAGATCCTAGACTTTCTGGAATACTATGGCATACATTAACTGTCCTCAGTTCAGTTCAGTCGCTCAGTCGTGTCCGACTCTTTGCGACCCCATGAATCACAGCACGCCAGGCCTCCCTGTCCATCACCAGCTCTCGGAGTTCACTCAGACTCACGTCCATCAAGTCAGTGATGCCATCCAGTCATCTCATCCTCTGTCGTCCCCTTCTCCTCCTGCCTCCAATCCCTCCCAGCATCAAAGTCTTATCCAATGAATCAACTCTGTGTATGAGGTGGCCAAGGTACTGGAGTTTCAGCTTTAGCATCATTCCTTCCAAAGAAACCCCAGGGTTGATCTCCTTCAGAATGGACTGGTTGGATCTCCTTGCAGTCCAAGGGACTCTCAAGAGTCTTCTCCAACACCACAGTTCAAAAGTATCAATTCTTCGGTGCTCAGCCTTCTTCACAGTCCAACTCTCACATCCATACATGACCACAGGAAAAACCATAGCCTTGACTAGACGGACTTTAGTCGGCAAAGTAATGTCTCTGCTTTTGAATATGCCATCTAGGTTGGTCATAACTTAATTATCTTATCTTGTACTAAAATCAGAAAAGTTGGTGCCTTGGTTAGGAGAAAGAGCACAAGACGTGGAACTCTGGCCACAGATCACTGGTACTATGACTCTAGCCAGAGAACAGACAACCCTGGCTTCCAGATCAATTTTTTTGCATTACAAAAAGTGACCAAGATGTTCTTTAAAGTTCATTAAATTCCAACATTCAAAATTGTGTCAACCTTTAAGGTATAACTAAAGACTCAACCCATTATAATAATTAAAGATATATCAATTTGCAATATTTTTAAATCTTTTAAACCAGTTTTTTTTTTTTTGCAAAATGTCAGAGTGACTAAAAATTATTAATAATATATAGATACACTTTAGNTAATATATAGATATACTTTAGCAGTTTCCCAATTATCTTAAAATCATTCACAACCCTTGAAAGCACTCATTTAAAGACCAAATCAATTTGACAAGGAAACAATTTATTTGGCATCATAGAGACTATGAAGCACAGATTTCCATCCAGTGTGATCACATAATTACAAATCACGTCTCACTGAAATCCAATGAGAAATCTCATTTGGCACATTTTATTTGGTGTCAAGAAGTAGGTCAAAGTTAAAATATAGGCAATTATTAGTATTTCATAGTGTATGATTTTTATCAAAGTTTGTCTAAAAATATTGTGAGCAGACAGAAAAAAGAAAATGTCATGTAACAAGTCACAGAAGAATTCTGCTCTGATCAGTCAATGCTTATTACCTTTTGAGTTTTAAATTACATGTTCAAAACTTCTTATTCCTTCCACACAACATCCAGGTGTTTTCCTTCCTTTCTGGCTAGCGAAGTTGGAGTATAGACAGATTCACTTTTGAAATTTGAAAGTAGCGAACTATATTAGTCACAGGGCAGGAAGTTTCAAATATGCAAGATGAATAAGTTCTTGAGATCTTTGTACATCACAGACATGATAGTTAACACTGATTTTATAGTCAATAATTTACTAAGTGAGTAGACCTCATGTTAAGTGTTCTTACTTGAAAAATAATAATGATAACATGAAACTCTTCAAGTTTTATGCATTAAATATGCACAATTTTTGTACGTCAATGTCTCAATAAAGTAATTTTTAAAAATGAAGCTTGTTAGTGACATCTCCCAGTTTACATGATCGTATAATAACTGATTCAAAATATAAAGGCATATGGAAGATGATCTTGTGTGTATGCTGTCATGTCCAACTCTTTGCAACGTCTCTGGACTCCAGCCCACCAGCCATCTCTTTCCACGGGATCTTCCAGGCAAGAATCCTGGAGTGGGTTGCCAATTCCTACTCCAGAGGATCTCCCCAACCAGGGACTGAACCTGTATCTCTTACATCTCCTGCACTAGTAGGTGGAAACTTTACCACTAACGCCACATCTTACTTATCACTTAATACAGAGGAGCTGTGTGGATCACAACTGGAAAATTCTTCAAGAGATGGAGATACCAGACCACCTGACCTGCCACCTGAGAAATCTGCACACAGGTCAAGAAGCAACCGTTAGAACCAGACATGGAACAACAGACTGATTCCAAATCTGGAAAGAAGTACATCAAGGCTGTGTATTGTCACCCTGCTTATTTAACGCATATACAGAGTACATCATGCAAAATGCAAAGGATGAAGCACAAGCTGGAATCAAGATTGCCAGGAGAAACATCAATAACCTCAGATATGCATATGACACCATCCTTATAGCAGAAAGTGAAGAGGAACTAAAGAGCCTCTTGATGAAAGTGAAAGAGGAGAGTGAAAAAACTGGATTAAAACTCAACATTCAAGAGACTAAGATCATGCAATTTGATCCCATCACTTCATTGCAAAAAGATGGGGAAGCAATGGAAATAGGGACAGACTTTATTTTCTTGAGCTCCAAAATCATTGCAGATGGTGACTGAAGCAATGAAAATTAAAGATGCTTACTCATTGGAAGGAAAGCTATGACCAACCTAGACAGCATATTGAAAAGTAGAGACGTTTCTTTGCCAACAAAGGTCCATCTAGTCAAAGCTATTGTTTTTCCAGTGGTCATGTATGGATGTAAGAGTTGGACCATAAAGAAATCTGAGTGCTGAAGAATTGATGCTTTTGAACTGTGGTGTTGGAGAAGACTCTTGAGAGTCCCTTGGCCTGCACGGAGATCCAGCCAGTCAATCCTAAAGGAGATCAGTCCTGAATATTCATTCGAAGGACTGATGTTGAAGCTGAAGCTCTGATACTTTGGCCACCTGATGAGAAGAACTGACTCATTGGACCCTGATGCTGGGAAAGATTGAAGGCAGGAGGAGAAGGAGATGACAGAGAATGAGATGGTTAGATGCATCACCAACTTGATGGACATGAGTTTGAGCAAGCTCTGGGAGTTGGTGATGGACAATGAAGCCTGGCGTGCTGCAGTCCATGGGGTCTCAAAGAGGCAGACAGGACTGAGCGACTGAACTGAACTGAACAAAGAACACTAAACTTTTGCTCTTCTTTTAGTGTTAAAACTCAGTTCCTGGAAAAAGACATAAGCTTAATAAGAAAAATCACAGATTTGTTTTCCTTGTATTTTGCATGCTGTGCAGAAATTGACCTTCACAATAAGAAAATATTTACCAGATTTAATTCACTTAAGAGCAAAGATCCATGGTTTGTTAAGTACCCTACCACATTATTTTCAGAATACAGACTGTGAACATACCCTGGAAAAACATCCAAGCATTTAAACATACAGTAATTTATGCTGATTTCTATTGCCAGCTATTACTGCTCAATGTTCAACATTACATCCTGTGTTGAGGTGGGCAAGGTAATGAAGCATTAAGTCTGGCTGGGGCTGAGAACAGTCCTGTCTCGGCTCCATGCCCATGAATGAACATGCGGCAGGGTACAGCCAAGCCAGTAGAGTGTCTGGCATTTCTTCCTGGCGGTCGCCATGGCTGATCTTTTTTCTTTTTCTTTTTTTAAATACGATGAATGTGTGCATGTTCCAATATCTGTGCTTAAGTTCTGCCTTACAGATACAAGACAGATCTTTGGCTTGTCTATAGCTGAGCTCTCCCTTTAAACTTTCTGGCATGCTTTAGGACAAATAGTTAGACATAATCTGAGACACATCTTTCAACAGGACTTAACTAACTATCAGCTGGTGAGATATCATGAACCTCTCTCTCCCACAGATATTCCAGGGAGCTTCAGCTCCCACTAACACATTTACTGGCCTGATGGGACATGTTTTAAACTACACAAGATAAGGGACCTCCATATATCAGAGAACCGTCCTGATGATCTCTACTGATTGCTAAGAACCACAAAATTTACTAAACTCATAGCCTTCTAGCTAAAAGCTAAAGCTAAAGTGAAGTCACTCAGTCATGTCCGCCTCTTTGTGAGCCCATGGACTATAGCCTACCAGGCTCCTCCGTCCATGGGATTTTCTAGGCAAGAATACTGGGGTGGGGTGCCATTTCCTTCTCCAGATCTTCTTGACCCAGGGATTGAACCCGGGTCTCCCACATTGTAGGCAGACGTGTTACCATCTGAGCCACCAGGGAAGTCCCAATTAACCACCTTTCTGTTTTCACAGACATTTCACCAAAAATACTAATGTTTAGGTTGTGACTTTGTCTTGTTAGATGAATGCCTACATGTATGCTTTTAACTGTAGCAGAAGATCAAGTTCAAGGATAAAGCTGATTAACTTCCAGGATATTTCTGAATGTCTAGGCATTCACAGATTTTGATCAGGAAAATCCTCTTAGTGAAAAGCAAAGCCATTGCAGCCGGATAGGCAGGAGAATAGAAAAATTCTCTTGGGAATCAAGGGACCAAAAAGCTTTCATTTCTTTTTTTCTCCTCCAAATGTGGTTACCAACAAAATTGCAAAGTAAGTGAAGCTGATATTCAGTGACTTCTGTCTCTTTCTATTCCCTTCCTCATGCCTTGTTTCACTTTCCCTGTTATTCCTTCTCTCCTCCCTGCAAGCAACCTCTGTATTATCATGCTCCCTTTTCTTTTATTAAAGACAAATCTTGGACAAGAATGCTATACCAGCCATTCACACCCTAGTATATGTAAAGTAAATGTTTTAGCTCGATAATTATGATGTCCTTGGACAGCAAGAAGATCAAACCAGTCAATCCTAAAGGAAATCAACCCTGAATATTCATTGGAAAGACTGATGCTGAAGCTGGAGCTCCAATACTTTGGCCACCTGATGTGAAGAACTGACTCATTGGAAAAGACCCTGATGCTGGGAAAGACTGAGGGCAGAAGGAGAAGGGGGTGACAAAGGATGAGATGGTTGGGTGGCATCACCGACTCAATGGACATGAGTTTGTGCAAGCTCCAGGAGATAGTGAAGAACAGGGAAGCCTGGTGCATTGCAGCCCACATGGTCATAAAGAGTTGGACATGACTGAGCGACTGAACAACAACAGCAACAAAAATCGTGATGTACATCATCTTTCTCTGCTAAAAGCAATTTCTGATATCAGAGTAGCAAGTGTTATTTAGATAAAGATGAATTCTCCAGCATCCCTACATACTCTACTAACACGTAAAATCATCTCCAAACCACATCAGTCATTTATTCCTATATTCAGTCTTTTGGCCAATAGTTATTATGTGAGGGATTCTGGGACAAGGCACTTGTACATGATGGAGATGGTATGTGCCACAGGGATTCAAAGGGAAAAGAAACCTCTCCTGGCTGAAAAAAATCGTGGAAGCCTTCATGGAGGAAGCAGGATTAGTGCTGAGCCTTGAAATGCATAGCCTAGTATCTGTTTCTGCTGCTATGACATATTCATGGTGAAACTTAACTAGAACAATGTACATGGAAGAACATAGCCAAAATACTCCACTGATTGACAAGTGGAGTCTGGAATTCATGGAGAAAAGAGAAAAACAGGTGGTCCTGACCTTGAAAGTGAAAGTGAGGTCGCTCAGTCGTGTCTGACTCTGTGCAACCCCATGGACTGTAGCCTACCATGCTCCTCTGTCCATGGGGTTTTCCAGGCAAGAGTACTGGAGTGGGTTTCCATTTCCTTCTCCAGGAGATCTTCCCAACCCAGGGATCAAACCCAGGTCTCCTGCATTGCAGGCAGATGGTTACCATCTGCACCACTGGGGAAGTCAAGGTCCTGACCTTAGCCTGGGTCATCTCTGAGGTCACCTCTAAAATATCCACCTGAGTTCAGACTTTGCCTCCTATGGTCAGATTGTCCACCAGTCATTGTCTCCTCTGGGGACTGCCTCTGGGGAATTGGGATGGACCGTCTAGTCATCTCTCTTTGGTACACAACCCCAGACTAGATCCCATAGCTGATGCACAGAGATGGAAAAAGTAAATGGTCAAGAGGGCAGGCAGATCACAGCAATGTAGAGACAAGGGAATACAATATATACTCTGCTATTTAATCAATCACATTTTTATTAAGTGCTTCTTCCATGCTGTGTGCTGGGGCTATAGTGTCTGTTATGGGCTGAATTCTGTCCACTCAAAATTCATTTATTAAAGTTTTAACCCCCAGGACCTCACAATGTGACTTTATTTGCAAACAGGGCCATTGCAGATGTAATTAGCTAAGATAAGCTCTTACAGTGACCCCTAATCCAACATGTAGTTGTAGTGTTGGTTGCTTAGTCGTGTCTGACTCTCTGTGACCCCATGGACTGTAGCCCACCAGGCTCCTCCGTCCATGGCATTCTCCGGGCAAGAATACTGGAGTGGGTTGTCATGCCCTTCTCCAATGGATCTTCCTGACCCAGGGGTAGCACCCAGGTCTCCTGAACTGCAAGTGATTTCTTTACCATCTGAGCTTCAGGGTTGGTGTCTTTATAAAAAGAGGACATCTAGAGGCAAATATGCACATAGGAAGAACATCATGTGAAGGTGAAGGCAGAGATCTGGGCCACGGAAAGCCAAAACCACCAACAAATCACCGGAAATCCGGAGATATTCTTCCTCGCAGCTTCGGAAGGAACCAAACCTGCTCACACCTTGATCTTTGACTTCTAGCCTCCAGACCATCAATTTCTGTTGTTTAAAGCTGCTCAGTTATTGGTACTTCACTAGAGCAGCCCTAGCAAAGGAAGCCAGCATCAAATAAGGCCCATCCCCTTTCCTTGGGCACCTGCAAGCTACAGAGAGTTGGGAGGAATCTGATCCAGGCCTGGAGGAGGAACCTGCAGGGCATAGCTGGGAGTGCAGGGAAGGGAAGGGGGGAGAAGGGAGCCATCATGGGAAGAGTCCAGCATGAAGAGGCAGGAGGACTGGGCGTAGTTTCAGCTCTGCCCTTGTCTGGGTGAACTTGGGAAGTTACTTTACTTCCTAGAACCACTGTTTCCTAAACTAGTTAATAAAAGGTTTGACGGAGGTCATCTCCAAGTTCCTCTAGTTCTCCAATGTGCCTGGCTCTATGCCTGTCCAGTAAATCCTAAAGGAAATCAACTCTGAATAGTCATTGGAAAGACTGATGCTGAAGCTGAAACTCCAATACTTTGGCCACCTGATGCGAAGAGCTGACTCATTGGAAAAGACCCTGGTGCTGGGAAAGATTAAAGGCGGGAGGACAAGGGGATGACAGAGGATGAGACGGTTGGATGGCATCACCGACTCATTGGGCATGAGTTTGAGCAAGCTCTGTGAGATAGTGAAAGTGTGCTGCAGTCCATAGGGTTGCAAAGAGTGTCAGATACGACTGAGCGACTGAACAACAACAAATGCCTGTCCTGGTGGTTCAGTTGGTAAAGAATCTGCCTACAATGCAGGAGACCCAGGTTTGATCCCTGGGTTGGGAAGATCCCCTGGAGGAAGTCATGGCAACCTACTCCAGTGTTCTTGTCTGGAGAATATCATGGACAGAGGAGCCTGGTGGGCTACAGACCGTAGGGTTGCAAAGAGTTGGACACGACTGAGGGACTAACACTTTCACTTTTTTTTCCATGCCTGCCCCGGGGGCACTGCCCAAGCTGGGGAGGCTCCAGTGGAAGGGGAGGTGACGGTTTAGTCACTCAGTTGTGTCTGACTCTTCGCAACCCCATGGACAGTAGCTCGCCAGTCTCCTCTGTCCATGGGATTTCCCAGGCAAGAATACTGTAGTGAGTAGCTATTTCCTTCTCCAGGGGATCTTTCTGACCCAGGGATCAAACTTGAGTCTCCTGCTTAGGCAGATTCTTTAACACTCAGCCTCCTGGAAAGCAGTTCCCCAAATAACCTCCAAATCCTTTTGAAAGTTCGCAGAGGGCTGTATCTCCCCGTGTCTCGGATACAAACATTTCATTGTGTATTGGTGTCATTCTTTTATTCTGTGTTTGCTTGTGGGTGTACATGAGACTGAAATTCTTCACTCCCTCTGGACAGGGGACCACAGAGGTGAAATTCTCTTTCAACAGCCTGCTGCGCATCATTCTCTGTAGTTAGACATGTTAGAAAGGCTGCTCTCTGTTAATGATTATTTTCAAGAGATGATTTCAGAATCACACCTGGCTGATATTCCTGAGACCTGTTGTATTACTAAGGACCACCTTTGAAAATTACACCTTCCTCCTACCTCACCACCTAGCATTCCTGAACTGCCTTACCTGGTACACTCTTCATACAGAGCATTTATCCTAGTCTGGCATATTATATGCCTTATATATGTATGTTGCTTACTTTCTCTCTCCCCTAATAATATCAGTTCCATGAAGGCAGGACTTTTAGCTTGGATCACTGATGCATCGTCAGTGCCTGAAACAATATCTGACATTCTATAGGCATTCAGTGATTTCTTGATACACGACTAAAGGGATCTCCTGATGAGACATATAGAGCTGCCAGCATAACCATAGCCCTTGGGCACCCAGCCCAGAGCCTGGCACATGGAATATGCTTAGCGGGGATTTGTGGAAGGAATATGTAACTATCAAATTATAGACTCAGCCCTTTACTGAGGGCCACTATGTATAGATGTAGGTTAAGTGATCCAGAAAGTGAAAGGACTTGATCAAGTTCACATGAATTGCCCCAGTCTCCAACATACAGAGCCTTAAAAAGCAGAACATGAGAAATAGCTTGGTAGAAATTAAGTCAAGAAGGAACTATTGTAGAACACTTGAGTTGAGGGCTTCTGATCCTGCTAGAGCCTGGTAGCAAAATTCTAAGGTGGCCTCAAAATGTCCTCCCCTGGTGTACACATGCCCTATATAATTTCTTCCTTTGCACTGGGAGGGGCAGAAATATGTTATCAGTCCCAGGACCATGTTCCTTTTTATGGCAAAGGGAAATTTTCTGAGGGTGGGCCTGGCCTCATCAGGTGAGGCCTTTAAAAGCAAGTTTCTCTAGCTGGTCACTGGGGGAGAAGTCAGAGACATGCTCCTGTTGGCCTGGAAGAAGAAGCAGCTACGCTGTGAACCACTGATAAGACCTCATCATCAGAAAGAGCTGAAAGCAGTCCTAAGCCAGCAGGTAGCTTGGAAATGGGGACCTCAGTCCTACAACCATAAGAAAATGAGTTCCACTAACAGTGAGCTTGGGAGAAGGCCCTGAGCCACAGATGAAGACCATCGAGCGCCCAACATCTTCACTGTCGCTGTGAAACCCCAAGCAGGTAACCTTCTGACACCAAGCCTGGACTTATTGCTCACAGAAACTGAGATCACAGATCTGTGTTCTGCCACTCAGTTTGTGATAACTTTGTGGCACAAGAAAACTAATGCATATGGTTAGCTAGCTGTGTTCAGTTCTTAATGGTTAAAAAGATGAATTAATAGAGGTTACTGGCACTAAGTGGTGAGATAGGGTGGGAGGGAGAGCTTGTTGGGTATGATGAAAAAGTTCTGAGTAAAGATGGCGATGATGGTTACACACCATCGTAAATGTTTTTTCACCCACAAGATGTACACTTACAAATGGTTAAAATAGTAAATATGTTATATATATATTTTATCACAATTTTAAAAAAGGAAAAAAAAGGAATAAATAAAATAAAAAGAATGTTGGATCACTCTATTTCTTTTCTGATGGCCAAAGACATTATTTTCATATCCTTAGCCTCTGTCCTAGTCAAAATTAATTTTAATTAATTCAAAATACTCTTCTATATGAGAATGAATTCTATTTTTTCCAAAAATACTTTTTCAATACTCAAAATAAATTCTCTATTAAGTAAATATTGAGTCTTGCTAACTCAAGGAGTAAGGGAAATTCAAGAAATAAGTATAAAACTTACGAAAAATAGCCTGAATTCCATTCATCATATTGAGGTTTGAAAGACAGAAAGAGAAGAATTACAAATGCTGAAATGATGAAAGTGTTGATAAAAGATGCAGAGAAACTTCCAGCATTTTCTTGAAGCCCTGTGGCTCTTGGAGCAGACCCAAATAAGACACACAGACCACCGTGGTAAGTGGCGATCAGGACCCAGATGGATGCAGAGAACGCCAGCTTAACTAAGGACAGGAGAGGGGAGCCAAGAAGGGGAGGAAGCTTTGTCCAAGGCCGGTACCTGGACCTGACCCTGCTGGGAAGGCCCCGATGAAACCCGTGGAGGAAGACTCGAGATTAGACTAAGCTGGGGACATAATAACTAGGGACAGCTGGGATGCTCAGGACCGAGCAGCAAGGATCTTCTTCATTGTTCCTTTTCATAGGGAGAGGGTTTTCAAGAATCTAACTTTCCAGCTCGTTTCTGCTGGGCATCCATAGAGCTTCACGAAACATAGCATCTTTTCATCACCTGCTCTTGCCAACTGGGTCATCCTGGTTCAGGCTCGAGGTCTGATAAGAACGTGAACTGAACTTGCTCTTGGAACATGCACTTCTCACTGGTGTCCCTTGTTAGTGTCATCACCTCCCAGCCCTACCACCCTCCTCTCCAAATACGTCTGCCCCTGCTCTCTCCTCTCATCTTATGTACTGCCTTCCTCTATTCAGAACTCCGAAATTTCATAATAATAGTAACAATGTAGAACCAAAATCCTTTACTGGGGCAACTCCAGCATGTTGATGCCATGTATAGCACTTTGCACACTTTATTTTATTTAGTGTTCTCAGAGGCTAACTGAGATAAAGGAGGAAGGAGCTCACAGTGGGTGATAATTTGTCTGCATTCACATAGCCAATGAGGGGGTTATGGGGTTTGCACTCAGGCTCATTTGACTCCAAGGCCCATGCTTTCAATTTAGGACATCCCAACTCTCTATTCCTTACAGTCTAACAAAAATGAACAGCACGGTGGGTGGGCCCAAGTTTTTTCATGGCCACTCTTTCCAGTAGCTTGAAAACAGTACCCTATGTCAGAGATAGAAGGAAAGCAGACGTCTGTGTGTCAGAAGGAATAATCAGAGGTGGGCATTTGACAACATACAGAAATTTGAAAAAAAAAGCATACACGGGTCATATACATATTCAGATAAAGTGAGAGATGAAAGGCTTCGTGCCAAGGTGATACACAAATTCAAAATCAAGCCCCAACTCATTGGATTAGTGTGAGGCCCTAGGCTTTATAAAACTCAACAAACATTTGGGAACAGAAATGACACGATAGACAGTTGTTCACAAGATATATATATATATATATATATATTCTGGAAACAGCAGAGCACTGCTTCTCAAGGAATTTGAACATATTCATTTTTGCCAGGTGCCCTCTTAAAGCTTTAAATCCTCTCCCACTATCGTATCTCTTACTTCAAAAACAAAATAATGAAAGCTGTCTCTGGCTTCCACAACATCCAAATATTTTGAGTACTCACAGTACCGAAATATATATAAAATATATAAACACATTTGTAACCCTAGTTCTGCAAAGGTCCTTTATCTCTCAGGTATTTTGCAATGGTTTCCATAACCTGGGATACTGCTTGTAAAATTTATCTTGACAAGCTAACAGATTTTCCCAAAGAGTTGCCAAGAATAATTTTCAAGAAAAAAATGGCTTAAGCCAGTTTTCTTGTGTATTCAGGAAAAGACAGGATATACATTTATATCCTTAAGAAGCAAGTCATCCAACTTTTTTCCCAACGTGACTTTAAACATAAACATGAAAAATAACTGAATGATTAAATATGCAATTTTGTCTCACTCTCATTGTCCAGAATCACTTA
>SJYQ01004274.1:278291-357352 GCA_006410935.1 Redunca redunca
TAAAAAAAATTAAAAAAAAAAACTAATCAAGAATTGACATATTAAGAATGACATATCTTCTCAGTCTACAGTTTTCAGCCAAAGAGTTTTTATAGCTGAGACAATGTTTGAATAAATACAGCCTGTTTTTCTAAGCAGAAAATCTTTTTCCTTAGAGTGTTTCAATGAAAAATTAAAATTTTTATGAAAAATGTCTTATTTTAATCTCTTTTCTTCAAAGTGTTTTAACTTTAATAATTCTAAAATCTGTCTTTTTTTTTTTAATACACATCCTAAATGTTTATTTTTTGTAGTCCAATAAACAAACACACGTAAATGTCATCGGCCCCAGTGGGACTTAAATTGTCCATTCACAGAATTTTCCCAAAAGGATTTGTACTTCTTCTAACTGATGTTTATTTGTTTCCTTATTCTGTCTTTCTAAGGACACCAGCCCTCGAACTTGTAATTTTCCAATGTATAATCATGCCTAACATTTTCCATCCTTATTCTCTTTATATTTTTTTCTTTAAAAAAAATATTGGAGTACAGTTGATTCACACTGTTGTGTTAGTTTCATGTTAGCCCTTTTATACTACTGCACAATTGCACTCATCTCACACGCTAGTAAAGTAATGCTCAAAATTCTCCAAGCCAGGCTTCAGCAATACGTGAACCGTGAACTTCCTGATATTCACGTTGGTTTTAGAAAAGGCAGAGGAACCAGAGATCAAATTGCCACCATCCGCTGGATCATGGAAAAAGCAAGAGAGTTCCAGAGAAACATCTATTTCTGCTTTATTGACTATGCCAAAGCCTTTGACTGTGTGGATCACAATAAACTGTGGAAAATTCTGAAAGAGATTGGAATACCAGACCACCTAACCTGCCTCTTGAGAAATCTGTATGCAGGTCAGGAACTGGACATGGAACAACAGACTGGTTCCAAATAGGAAAAGGAGTACATCAAGGCTGTATATTGTCACCCTGCTTATTTAACTTCTATGCAGAGTACATCATGAGAAACACTGGACTGGAAGAAACACAAGCTGGAATCAAGATTGCCGGGAGAAATATCAATAACCTCAGATATGCAGATGACACCACCCTTATGGCAGAAAGTGAAGAGGAACTAAAAAGCCTCTTGATGAAAGTGAAAGAGGAGAGTGAAAAAGTTGGCTTAAAGCTCAACATTCAGAAAACGAAGATCATGGCATCCGGTCCTATCACTTCATGGGAAATAGATGGGGAAATAGTGGAAACAGTGCCAGACTTCATTTTTGGGGGCTCTAAAATCACTGCAGATGGTGACTACAGTCATGAAATTAAAAGACTCTTACTCCTTGGAAGAAAAGTTATGACCAACCTAGATAGTATATTCAAAAGCAGAGACATTACTTTGCCGACTAAGTTCCGTCTAGTCAAGGCTATGGTTTTTCCTGTGGTCATGTACAGATGTGAGAGTTGGACTGTGAAGAAGGCTGAGCACCGAAGAATTGATGCTTTTGAACTGTGGTGTTGGAGAAAACTCTTGAGAGTCCCTTGGACTGCAAGGAGATCCAACCAGTCCATTCTGAAGGAGATCAGCCCTGGGATTTCTTTGGAAGGAATGATGCTAAAGCTGAAACTCCAGTACTTTGGCCACCTCATGCGAAGAGTTGACTCATTGGAAAAGACTCTGATGCTGGGAGGGATTGGGGGTAGGAGGAGAAGGGGACGACAGAGGACGAGATGGCTGGATGGCATCCCTGACTTGATGGACGTGAGTCTGAGTGAACTCCGGGAGTTGGTGATGAGCAGGGAGGCCTGGCGTGCTGCGATTTATAGGGTCGCAAGGAGTCGGACACGACTGAGCGATTGAACTCAACTGAGCTGATGGCTTCCCTGGTGGCTCAGATAGTAAAAAAAATATCTACCTGTGATGCAGGAGACCTGGATTTGATCCCTGGGTCGGGAAGACCCCCTGGATAAGGGAATGGCTACCCACTCCAGTGTTCTTGTCTAGAGAATCCCATGGACAGAGGAGCCTGGCAGGCTACAGTCCATGGGGTCGCAAAGAGTCAGACACAATTGAGCAACTAACACTTTCACCTTTCATACATGTGTAGCCAATATAACTGATGTCAGATTTGTTTCCTTTATAAGTTATTACAGAATGTTGAGTATAGGTCCCTGTGTCATACAGTAGGTCCTTGCTGATTATCTATTTTTTATATAGTACTGTTTATCTGTTAATCCCAAATTCCTAATTGATCCCTCCCCACACTTTCACCTTGGTAACCACAGCTTTGTTTTCTATAAGCAAGACTTGAAGTCAAGTACCTTTGAAAAGTGGAAAGAGAGGAAAAGGAGTTGAATAAAACAAATAGTTTCACTTTGCTCTTTCAAAGGTGCTCATCTCCATTCGTAGGAAAATGTTTCCTGTGGCAAACTTCAAAGCAAATTCCACAGGAAAGTGTTGAGTTGGTTCATAGCCATCTGAGAACAGACCGAATAATTGCAACAGTAAGAAAGAGAGTGACTGAGTTGGGATGCTTTATGTACTGTGAAGAGACTCTACAGGTGTTGAGAGCAGAAAACAGAAAAACGAGGAAATTCCTGGAAGCAAGCTGTTCCTTGTGGCAAAAGGGACTGCTAACAAGCCGTGTTGTCCCCAGTGCCACTAGGCAATAACCCCAAGTGATCTGTAAGGAGTGAGAAGTGTTAGTCTCTCAGTCATGTCTGACTCTGTGACCCCATGGACTGTATCCCACCAGGCTCCTCTGTCCATGGAATTCTCCAGATAAGAATACTGGAGTGGGTAGCCATTCCCTTCTCCAGGGGATCATCCCAAGACAGGGATCAAACCAGGGTCCCCTGCATTGCAGGCAGATTTACTGTCTGAGCCAAAGGTTTGGATTCAATTTGACAATTAGTGAGATATTCGGGTGAATTAAAACTCAAAGTCCCAGGTCATGCCAATTTCTTCCATCAGATATCTAGTTGAAGAAGCAGTGATGTGGGTGCTGAAGACTTCAGCAAGAGAGTTGCTTTCAGAAATGTCTAAGCATCTTCAGATCTAGCCGGAGCTCAGCTGCCTAGGGTGCAGACTAAGGGTGTGCGCGGGCCGCAAGCAAAATTGGGAATTAATAAAAAGAGAGAGATGAGACAAAAGAAATGCTTTAAGAATACAATATATATTTCTTTTAAAAACTGAGGCCACCCTGAGAAACATCAACAATTTGCTGACATCCTTACTCTCTCTACATTTCACTTCTGTTCTTCCCTTGGATGACAAACAGCCTTGAAGGGGCCATGGACCTCTCCTTGAGAAGGGCTTCCAGACCTTTGACAAGGGATAAGCAAACCCTGAGGACAAGCATCCTCAGATCAGGGGAGGACAGCGAGGTGCTGGCCTGGAGCAGAGTTTAGGGAAGAACCCTCAAAATGTAGGAATCCTGAGAAGTAATATTTGTATGCAGTATTTCAAAAAGGAAAAATCAATGCCTAAACTCACAATGAACAAAATATCAAAATTTAAAGATAGGCTCAATGTGGATGGACTTTGGAGACTGCCATACAAAGTGAAGTCAGAAAAAGGAAAACAAATATCATATATTCATTCATATATGTAGAATCTAGGAAAAATGGTATAGATTTTATTCGCAAAAGGGAATGCCAAAAGGGAAAGGGGTGGTGGTGAGATGAACTGGGATTGACATATATACACTAGAAATACTATGTATAAAATAAATAGCTAACGAGAAGCTACTGTATAGTACAGGGAACTCTATTCACGCTCTGTAGTGACCTAAAGGGGAAGGAAACCCAAAAAAGAGTAGATAAATGGAAACATATAATGGACGCTGCTATACAGCAAAAACTATCACAGCAATATAAAGCAACTATATACCAATAAAAGTTAATTAAAGAAGAAAAAGGCAGGCTCAGTGTCCCTAGTGTTTCTTCTTGCCTCAGGTTCAAACAGGGCTCGGCATGGCACTGTTCTTGATCATATTGCTATGCAGTTTCTTGACATCTTAATCATTGGGATTTTTCTGTATTTTGATTTTCAGAAACATTGCATTAAAGAAGTTGTTTATCTTGATGATTAAGGTTTTTTGTGTCCCCTTAAATGATGTGGCCCAGGCCACGCCTCACTCACCCCACTCTCATCCGAGCCCTGACTTGACCACCAGGGAATAAAATCAAAGATGAGGGGCAGAGGAAACCCCATAAGCATGTGCCAAGGCAGGCAAAACCAGAGACCACTATGTATTGGAGATCGGCCACTAGGACATCCGTGCGTGTTGGTCGCTCAGTCATGTCCGACTCTCTGCGACCCCATGGACTGTAGTCCACCAGGCTCCTCTGTCCATGGGATTCTCCAGGAAAGAAGACTGGAGTGGGTTTCCATTTGCTCCTCCAGGGGATCTACCCCACCCAGGAGCAGACCCCGCAAACCGGCATCTCTCACTAGTCCTGTGCTGGCAAGCGGATTCTTTACCACTAGCGCCACCTGGGAAGCCCAGGACATCTGTGACTGTTTATAAAATCTTCCTACTTGGATGTTCCGAGATTAGCTCTCAATACTGAGTTTTAATGCAGGAAAAGCATTTTTAACTGTAGAAGGAAACGGCAACCCACTTCAGTATTCTTGCCTAGAGAATCCTATGGACAGAGGAGCCTGGTGGGCTGCTGTCCATAGGGTCACACAGAGTTGGACATGACTGAAGCAACTTAGCATGCATGCATGCTTTGGAGAAGGAAATGGCAACCCACTCCAGTGTTCTTGCCTGGAGAATCCCAGGGACGGAGGAGCCTGGTGGGCCGCTGTCTATGGGGTTGCACAGAGTCGGACACAACTGAAGCATCTTAGCAGCAGCAGCAGCATGTGTTAACAAAACATATATATTTAGAGTAATATTGGGGAGGATTCTAAGCCAGTATCTTCAGTTCAGTCACTCAGCTGTGTCTGACTCTTTGTGACCCCATGGACTGAAGCATGCCACACTTCCCTGTCCATCACCAACTCCTGGAGCCAATATCTTAACTTCCATCTTAAGAACAAAATTTTAAGGTTTCAAATAGACTGATCTTTCCAGCTCTCTAATTTCAAGATTTCAGGGCATCTGTGAATCTGTTATTAGGTGCTTGACTGTTTGAAATCAAGGAGATAAGTCCTCCCTGTATATTCTGCTTTTCTAATCAATAGAGAATAGTAGCTTTAAATAGCCTAAAATTAGGATTATTTTCCCCTTTGTTTCTGCACACTAAAAAAGTGGAAATATCCCATAAAATTAGAGAAAAAAATTCTAGCCACAGGAAGATAAGATTTAAGTAAACAGTGTCTATAAATACTTTGAAGAATTGTGCTGGGGCTTACAATTGTCATTAGCTCAATACCTTTTACGCAACATTAATATATAATACGCAAAATGTATAAAGATGTGTAACTGCACGGTTATAGAATCGTTCGGGACGCTCATTATCAGAGCTGAGCGGTGGAGCTCTGTTAATGGTGATTTCTCTATATAGCCTCACTGTGGCACGTAGCAAAGATTGTTCTGCCACCTATTGGCCTGCTGCATGAAATAGATTTCATCACACCTGGAAGCGAGGCTTTACCTGCTCCAGGATTGGAGACGATGTCACTGCAGCCAGACCTTTGGCCAAGGGTGGCGTTTCCCCTTGGAGAATGGCAGGGGTCCCTCTAATGCCAGCAGTGCGCCCAGTTCTCAGAGCTCACTGACCACTTCCTCAACTACTGCGAGCAGGGCCCCTGGAAGCTACGCAAACTCTCCAGTGCCCCACCCCAGCACACTGGGAACCCAGGCTTAGTTCATCTCCAGCTCCATCTGTGCCCATCAGAAGGGAATGACCCCAAGTGTTTCAGATGACAGACACAGCAAAGAAATACTGTAACGTAGCTGACTCCCTGAACTAGCCCAGGGAGCTCTGTGACCCAAGAGCTCACCTCACTCTATTTTCTTGATCTGAAGTGGGTTGAATTCCTTAGAATGAGATTAACAGAGGTGGGGGTAGAAACATCTAGGGGCAAATCATGACCCCTGATTTTCTTAGAGTGCTCATTTAAACAGTACCAACCACTAAATTGTATTTTCCTACAAAGAATGGGTCAAGCAGTTACTATAACCTGTGTTTTTAACAGTGAAGTGACTAATGAATGGGTAGTGCTGGATAGTTGACAAAATCTCACTGAGTCCACCTATACTTTCTCCCCGAGCCCCAGGATGCCACCCTGTTTGAGTGCTTCAGAGGCCTTTTGACCAGATCTCTGATTCTTGTCTGATACCCCCACCCCCAGGCCATGAATCCCTTCTCCAAGCTGCTTCCCGAGTGGTTTTTCCGAGATGCAAATCTGATCCTATCATTTCCTTGGTTCATATCCTTCAGCAGCTCCCCACCCCTTGTGAAAGGAATCTCAGATCTTTATCAGGAAATGAATAAGGACCTTCTAGGATACACTCTCCTCTCCAGCACCCTTTCCCACCAATCCCTTAATCACCTTAATCCTCAATGGGCTGGAAAGACTATTAGGACCATTAGAACCAGTAAAGTAGGAATGCTACAAGAAAGAACATTTCACTTGAATATTAAAATTTTCAAGGGAGGATGAGGCTTTAAAGAATCTTTTAAAGTCCATTAACAGAGTTAATAAAACAAGAGAAAAGTAAATACATAGAAACTAAGTCTATGGTGTTGACATTGGAATGGGAGGTAGCAGGCTGGCATGTAATTCAAAATCTTTCGGGACGTAGTAAAATTATCTTTATCCTTTTGGTAGCTTATATTTAAAATGCAATTTTAAAACTCTACTACTATGACCCTATTTATTTAACCAGTCTGTAAATCAGTAAAACAGGTTTGCAGGAATCTTGCTGTGGAGAAATATACAGAAAGATCAAAGTATTTCCAAATGTATTATGGAGAATTATTTATGTCTTCTAAAAGATTGTATCCCTGTGCAGTTTCATATGATAAGGACCTGGATTAATGTTATGGTACTAAGATGGAAATGTGTTATATGCTTTCCTATTGCCTCTGTAAGTGGAGTGAAAAGAACAAAGAATTTTACAGGAGGAATGAAGTGGCATCTGTCCTCAGTGCTTCCTAGAGATCAAAAGTCTTTTAGCAGTTTTATTGCCAATCTTTTGAGGCCTTCAACTAATATTTCATTTCATAAATGATCACTGCTAATGGGGGAAATCCTACTGTAAACAAATGTGTGCGTGCATGCTTGCTAAGTTGCTTCAGTCCTATTCAACTCTTTGCAACCCCGTGGACTGTAGCCCACCAGGCTCTTCTGTCCATGGGATTCTCCAGACAAGAATACTGGAGTGGGTTGCCATGCCCTCCTCCAGGGGGTCTTCCCGACTCAGGGACTGAACCTGCGTCTCTTATATCTCCTGCTTTGGCAGACAGGTTCTTTACCACTAGCACCACCTGGGAAGTCTGTATACACATGAGCGACTGTCAATCATGATTTTTGAAAAATGTTTCTTGACACAAATGAATAAAAATATTTCTGGTTTCTTCTAGTTTGTATAATGGTTTTCAGTTTGTTTAGAAGTAATCTCTCAAACTAATGCTTTCTTGTTGCTGTTGTTGAGTCACTAAGTTGTGCCCGACTCTTTGCGACCCCATGGACTGCAGCATACCAGGTTTCCCTGTCCTTCACCATCTCCCAGAGTTTGCTCAAACTCATGTCCATTGAGTTGTGATGCTATCTAATTATCTCATCCTCGATCATCCCCTTCTCCTCTTGGCTCTTTTCCAATGAGTCAGTTCTTAACATCAGGTGGCCAAAGTATTGGAGCTTCAGCTTCAGCATCAGTCCTTCCAATGAATATTCAGGACTGATTTCCTTTAGGATGGACTGGTTTGATCTCCTTGCAGTCCAAGGGACTCTCAAGAGTCTTCTCCAGCATCATAATTTGAAAGCATCAATTCTTCAGTGCTCAGCCTTCTTTATGGTCCAACTCTCATATCCGTACATGACTACTGGGAAAACCATAGCTTTGAAGATGTGGATCTTGCTACGCTTTCTTACTCAACCTAAAAGTAAATAAACAGTGGCAAAATGACATTCTATTGTTTTTGTTTGGATGAGAAAATGTACAAATAAAACTTTATTGTTGTATCTGTTTCCCGGGGCTACTATAACAAAGCACCACACATGGAGCAACTTAAAGAGATGCATTCATTGTCCCAGCATTCTGGAAGCTAGGAATCTTACATCAAGGTGTCAGCAGGGTTGGCTCCTTCTGAGGCTATGAGGGAGAATGGGTTCCAGGTCTTTGCAAATTTCTGGTATTTGGGTCAATCTTTGGCATTCTCTGGCTTGTAGAAACTTAACCCCTATCTGTCTTCAGGTTGACACGGCATCCTCCCTGCTTGCAGCCTGCATCCAGATTTCTCCTTTTTAAAGGGACACCAGACTGTAATCATAAGGGATTACAGACCCACTTTCACAAATTCATTTAACTAATTACATCTGCAATGACCCTATTTTCCAAATCAGATCAATGTGCTGAGGCACTAGGGGTTAGGACTTTAACACATGAAGTAAGTATTTTTAAGTATCTTTATTTTATTTTATTTTTTTTAAGGTGAGAACTCCCCAGGTGCAGTTGAGGTTTTTCTAAGATTCTTGGTTTCCCCAGTTATCAGAGCCCCATTTAATTCTGGATCATCCACAAAAACTCACAGCTGGGCAAGGAAACCTGCAGTGGCAAAACATCTAGCCTCTCAGAGCCACTTAGTCCAGAAAGTTCAGAACATGAGGGTCCTTATACTTCTTGGACCTGCTCCCTCGATGAAGCTCTGCTCTTACTTTCGTGAGGCCACCATCACCCCTTGATGAGGTCATCTAGGCCTTTCCTCCTAAGAGACAAGATGGGAACGTTCCCACCCAGTCCTGCTCCATGCCAACATCCACCTTTCTATTCCCTGGTCTTTGATCAAAGTAAAAAAGATGTTGCTGTCTTGAATCAGGTAAATCTAAACTCACATCAAATACACAGAGGAAAAATGTCTTCTCAGAGCAACTTCACAAAAAATGAAGATTCCCAAAGGACAAAGGACATTTATTGTAGTTTAGTTGCCAAGTCATGTCCAACTCCTTGCAACCCCGTGGACTGTAGCACACCAGACCTCCCTGTCCCTCACCATCTCCTGGAGTTGGCCCAAGTTCACGTCCATTGGATCAGTGATGCTATCCAACCCTCTCATCCTCTGTCACCCTCTTCTCCTTCTGCCTTCGGTGTTTCCCAGCATCAGGGTCTTTTTCAGTGAGTCAGCTGTTCACATCAAGTGGCCAAATTGTTGGAGCCTCAGCTTCAGCATCAGTCCTTTCGATGAATATTCAGGGTGGATTTAGGATTGACTGGTATGATCTCCTTGCAGTCCAAGGGACTCTTGAGTCTCCTCCAGCACCATAGCTTGAAAGCATCAGTTCCTCAGCATTCTGCCTTCTTTATGGTTCAACTCTTACATCTGTACATGACTACTAGAAAAACCATAGCTTTGACTATACAGACCTTTGTATCTAAAGTACCAAGTACACACGTGTCCTATTAGTCAGCCCATCTTCAGTCACTTCTACATATTTTTCACAGGTTTCCTTCATAACTTGATGTTATAAGCCCCACCCCTGGAACTGTTTGGAGTATTGAAGATGCCAGCTTTCTTTCTTCCCAGGAGAGACTTTTGTGACACTTTAAAGAACTCAGCAAGAGCCTATGGCTCTCCAGAATGTCTTTTACTAAGCTAGAGTATTTTCTAGCTGCACTTCTTCCTCCTCCTTGAGCCCCCCAAGTCGGGTTTCAGTAGCCATTTGATAATATAGGAGCCACCATCTCACCGCCTCCTGCTTCTTCTGCACCTGTTAGGGCGCCCATCTATCTCACCCTCAACTGCCCAGACTCCCCCCAGTTTTAGCTGAAATTCTCAAGTGCTGGGAACCCTCCAGTCTCAGGCAAATGTGAAGGTCAGTCTCCTACTGTTAATTTTCTCTCCCTGTGATATATTTCAGTCCTTAGTGAAATTTGCTCAGTCGTGTCTGACTCTTTGAGACCCCATGGACTATACAGTCCATGGAAATCTCCAGGCCAGAATCCTGAAGTGGGTAGCCTTTCCCTTTTTCCAGGGGATCTTCCCAACCCAGGAATCGAATTCAGGTCTTCTGCATTGCAGGCAGATTCTTTACCAACTGAGCTACCATTCAGTTCAGTACCATTTTAGGCCTTAAGTAGCTGAAATATTCCTGGCTTGCAGCTAAAGCAGAATTTAAATAGATATTATCCCTAAGACAAACAAACAAAAAAGTGATCAACACAGAAAATTAACCTGTTACTCATTTCTTATGACTTTTCCAGAACAAGAAGGAGCAGGAGTCTCTTATTTCATCCTGCCTGGAACTCACCAGGGCTTTAGTCCTGATTCCGCAGCTTTCCTGCGCATGTCTTCACTTGTGTCTGCCACGACCCTGTTCAAATTCAGACTGTTTATACCTCCCCCAAGTCTCAGAGAGTCCCTTTCTTCCATCCAGAACACACTTGCTCTTGGGAGAAATCCAGGTGTCATTTCTGACAGTTTCCTTTCTTCTCTCCTTATCAGTCACCCCACCATGCTGACTCTTCCTTTCATAATGAAAATAACTCACATGATGTCTCCTGGGTTGCAAAATGGTTTTGTTTTATTTTTTTTTTAAACTGTCCTTATTGGACTTTCATGGCTACCCAGGACAGTGGGATGGTGAAGGAATATTATCTTTTCATTTGCAGATGCAAAAGTCAACTCAGCAACACCAAGAGACATGGAGGTCCCACCACTAGTAAGTGACAAACTGGAATATTTGAGCTCGGGTCCCTCTCCCCATCCTGCTGCTTCTTTTGAAAAGACTCTGAGAGCCATGCCCTGAGAGTGTGTGTTCTCACTGTTGCCCTAGACTAGGCTGTCACCACCGGTCACCCAGATTATTTGACCCCCTAGCTGGTTTCCCTGCCTCTAGACTACCTCCATTCAAGCAATCCTACATAGGAGAACCACACAATTCCTAAAACACTGATCTCATCCTTGCTCTGTGATAAGCCTCCAGTCACTCTTTGGCACACACAAGATAAAGTCCCAAATCTCCTGGTACCCAAATTCTTTCACATCTTGGCCTCATCTTCTCTGCTTGGTCTCAGCTATGATGACTCTCAAATATGCACTCTCGGTTCATCCCTGCCACAGTAGCCCTGAGATCCCCCCACCGCCTATAGACAAAGTCATATCCACCTCAATGCCAGGCCTGCTTTCCCTGGATGGTCCACATCCCTCATCTAAACAGCCCGAACCCTTTCACTTCAACTCAAGGTCCACCTCCTCACAAGGTCTCACCCAACAACTCCATCCCCTTTCACGTGCACCTTCAACCAAGTCCTGTAACATTTTTGCAGATACAGATGGGATCAGTCAATACCCATTCCCATCTGTTGTAGTGTACTCCCATCCTTTCATTTGCAAAACTAACAACTACATTTCCCAGACTCCCTAGTTCTTCTTATTGATCAGCTGTGTTCTGCCACACAGATGCCCCCAGGGGCAACTTGAAAGTAAGCACCAGGAGCCTCTACAGGTGGGGACATGGATCTCCTTGGTCATCCGTGACAGTAATGGTAGCAGCAACGAGGTTTCTGCTAGGACAGCCCCAGATGTGAGTGGGTTTCTCCTGGCACGTGTAGAAGCATTATTCTCTGAACTTCTTAGAATTTTCACCAACTACCCAGAACCATGTTGCCTATATAGCTACTCTAAGCTAGACTGAATTCTGCTGCCCATAACTAAGAACTCTGGGGCATATTCTGCAGTGAAGTCCTCATGTTGGAGCCCCATCAAATACCATATTATGTCACAACTCTTTCACATAAATACTTTGTGGACCAGGCAGCCTTGCTTCCAGAGGATGACTGTAGCTCCTTCCACCTTTACATCCATGAGGAGAAACGCCAGAATCATCCCACACCAGGGGATGCTGGACCATGATGCTGGGGCAGAGATTTTGGAAAAGGAAAAAGCAAACCCTAAGACATCAACCTGAAATGCTCTCCCAAGAATCTGCCTTTTAGTTCCTCTCTTGAATAACTTTCTGAATTGTCTCCTTTGGCGATCCTTGTGGCTGGGGAGTGAGAACTACCTGGAGAAGACTTCTTTTTGCTAGAGGATTCCAGAATAAGGAAAGAGCCAAGTAGGAAATGAGGCAAGACCCAAGTGAAAGGCTACTTAAGGGAAGTCATATGATGGACTTCTGTCCACAGAAAAGATGACCCCTCTCCTGGGTCACTCTGGTCCAGTTTAACTCATCAAGGGTAGAACTTCCTTAGAGAGATTTGTCTCCAAACCCTGGACAACACACCGCATGATGTCGTCTGCTTCTCTTTTTAGTGACTGTCTTTCTGGGGACCTCGCAGGGTCATAGAAAGTGGAGAAAGGAGGCAAGGATTCTGCTCCTGGTTACCCTCAGTCATAACGGTCCCTAACATAACCATAGTTGCCTTTCCAACTAAAGTATAAACCACCACCAAGTGGAAACGTGTCCTGGGCATCCATCATAATATCTTCTGTTTTCCACTAATTGCATAAATACTTGCTGAATAAAATTAGGAGGACTTGACACCTTGATAACTTCTCTTGGAGTCAGTTTTTATTTCTCAGCTACTGAGAAGAACGCTCCTGGACTTAGATACTTCAGAAACTGGAAAATGCAATGCATTCCATCTTCTCTCCATCCCGTGGCCTTTAAGAACCATGTCACAAAATCTGTGACATCCCAAGTTTTGCATATAGCTTGTGGTACCCATGCACTGAGATGCCAATGTAGGAAGAAAAACTCAAACCAGAATTCTTTTCTGGTTACAGAAACAAGACATCCAAACCCTATATAAATAAATAGTGGGAAAATAGCCTTTCTGACTGATCTCTATCAGAGCCACAAACAAAGTGTTTGCATAAAGTCCAGTACTACTTTACTATTTTTAATTATGATTATTTAATTAATATACATTCTATGAATGTGGAGTAACTCATTGATTACTGGAAATAAAAATGCAGGAAATGCTTTTTTTCTCACATGAGTCCCTTGACTGATAGCCTCTGTTAAATATTTAACAACGCACAGAATGTTTTAAAAGAAAAAAAGACTTAAGAACAAAGAACCCACGTTCCTGAAGGTTGGTTTCACTTGTAGCTCTCCATACTGATGGAAAACCCGCTCCGTGTCATAGAAAACTACTTCTCTAAGCACTTGCCCTGCAGTAATTGATCTTTTAATTGGTTCAGTCAACACCCGAGTCTTTGCACACAACACATTCTAATTGCTACAAGCAGCTGTAGCAGTGCTCAGATCGTTGAGGAGAAGACGGCGGCGCTCAATCAACCTCTGCTTGGACTGGTCGCCGGCAGGAGGCACGCGGGTCTACAGCAGTGTGTTGAGAAGCTGGCACAAGTGGAAACGACAGCACTTCATTCTCCCGTCGCAGCAGGAATGTATACAGAAATGGACCACAGGAGTCATTCCACAGTGTACATGTATATCCAGTCGCCACACTGTACGCCTTAAACGTATACCATTTTCATTTACAAATAAACAAGGGAAACCTCATTGTCGTGGGAGGGAGAAATGGTACAAATTGGTCTGGGGGAAATGTACATCATCTCAACTAATGTACAGCTATTATTTCTGACATAAAAAAGTGTATACGTCCTTCCTCCCGTTGTCCCTCACTGCTTGTACCCATAAGACTTTAGTCCATTTATTTGTGGTCAGGTTACAAGCAATAGCAGGCTGGCAACTTTTTCTTTGTTGTACTGTAACAAGGCTTGGGACACATTACTCATCTGTACTGTCGGTGAGTTTAGTTCTGTCTGTCACCCCTATCTGATGAAAGTCTTTCAAATTTAACAATAGGATGCAACCAGCATGATATTAGAACAGAGCAAGATTTCTCAACCTGGCGCTGTGGATGTTTTAGGCCAGGTAGGTCTCTGCTGTAGGGGCTCTCCCTGTGCGTCGCAGAGTGATTGGCAGAATCTCTGGCCTCTACCACTGGAAATACCACTAGTACAGAAGTACCCGCTGGCCCCCAGTCAAAAAAAAAAAAAAAAAAGGCGTCTTTAGACTTTGCTAAATATCTGGAGGAAAATTGCTTCCACTGGGAACTACTGGAATCAAGATGCTGTGTGTAAACAGGTCAGTTACTTCCCTACAAACCCACACAACTGAGGCTTATTGAAACTGAAAAGGATCTATTCAGCAAACCTACGCTTTCTGGATGCTTCATCAGAAACTAAACAAAAAGAAAACAAACAAGTTGATCTAAAGTGGTCATGAGGGCAGGGCTGACAAAATACTTACTCTCAACTCACATGACTCTGAAGGGATCCTCAGAGACTGTTTCACCAAGCTTGGTATATGTCATCCACCACCCCTCACTGAAGGCTGCATCAGTTCAGCTCAGTTCAGTTGCTCAGTCGTGTCTGACTCTTTGCGACCCCATAAACCGCAGCACTCCAGGCCTCCCTGTCCATCACCAACTCCCGGAGTCCACCCAAACCCATGTCCATTGAGTCGGTGATGCCATCCAACCATCTCACCCTCTTTCGTCCCCTTCTCCTCCTGCCCTCAATCTTTCCCAGCATCAGGGTCTTTTCAAACGAGTCAGTTCTTCGCATCAGGTGGTCAAAGTATTGGAGTTTCAGCTTCAACATCTGTCCTACCAATGAACACCCAGGACTGATCTCCTTTAGGTTGGACTGGTTAGATCTCCTTGAAGCCTACTTACTCTGCTAAAAAACTTGAACTTGTAGTTTGAGGAATGTAACCTAAGAGGTTTTGTAAGAGTCAGTCTCTCACCCACAACAGATTATGTAAGTGTGAAACATCTCTCCAATTTACAGACAGAAGTCACTGCCAGAAGTTTCCAAATTTCCTTCCTTCCTTCTTTCCTTCTAGATTCCTTCATTCCTTGGAACAAAATCAGTTTCCTATCTACATGCTGAACTTAAGAATTGTTTGAAAATGTGCACTGAGCAATTGATCATGGATTATTTCATTTGATATAGTCATACCAGTAATCTTAAAAGTCTATAGTTAAATCTGTTTAACCAATAAAATCTCTTTATTTTGTTTATAAGAATGCAGCATTTAATAAAAAAGACTTTCACTGCTGGCTCTTTAAATAGCTAGAGAAATTCACACAAATACACACACACGTGAAAAAAAGAATTCCACGCTATCCCAGTACCTATGACCACTTTAAAATATTTTAAACTCATGCACCAAACACCCCAAAATCAAAATCATTGTTCTGAACTTCACACATAATGTGGAGTACCTCTTCATTAAGTTGGAAACCATCCCTTTAGAGTTCCCCATGAATCGACCCCGTTGTGCCTCCACCAGCGTAAGCTGCCTGACAGGTGTTCAACTGCACCCCTTCCGAGGCCATCCCGAAGTATCACCTTGCTTCAGTTGACCTTGCTTCGTTAAAACCCAGTTTTGCCTGTGCAACCCTCCTGGGCCCCATTCCCTTGCCTGTAACATGTGAATTCACTCCAAGAAGTTCAGCCCAAAGGGTACCAGGCAGAATTAAGGTGATGATGCCCATAAATGCTCAGCACGGGGCTGGGCACCCAGCTGTGCTCAGAAAATTTTAGCTGCTGTTGAACACTAGTTTACTTTAATGTTGCAGCCTGCTGTTCATGGATGGTTATCAGAACCATCAGGACCGCTGCCTTCCTGGGACTCCTACAGCCACCGTCTTTGTAACACTAACCTCCAGCACCTTACCTCATCTTTTGTATTTCTAGAACTTCATCATAAACGGCTGCAGGATGGGATGGGAATCGCACCTGGTGGATGCCAAGTGAACCTTACTGTCAGTGCACGGTGCAGAAAGACTGCCCCAAATATGATTGTTTGGGTCTCTGCAGAGAAACTGCTTACCCGACTTTTCCAACAATAGGAGCTCACCCTGTACACTGTATGTGCAGGAGATTTCATGCCTGATCTCGTGTGTAATCCTGGCAGACAATCTTTCCTCCCCATTTTACAAATATGGTGGGTCTGACGAAGGAAAAGGGCCCATGAATCAGAGTAAGTGATGGAAGCGGGGACTGAAGCTGCTTAGTCTGGTTCACACCTTATCTTATGCCAGGAACTGTTCTAGATAATCTGTATTTCACTTCACAACTACTCTGTGAAGGACTGCTTTTGTCCATTTTGAAGATGAGGAAACTGAGCCTTAACTGGGAGGTTAAGGCTCTCCACCCTGCTCCCCGTGTGCTGCCTTTGTCCCTCCCAGGACCTGTTTTTGTTTTTTTTCCATTTGGTACCGAACGTCCTCCCCTTGAATCTAGTGCAAAGCATGGAGTCTGCAGGGCCTCACCTGTGCTTTGTAATGACAAAAACATCAAAAATGGAACTAGAGCTTTTGGTCCCCAGCTCTGTAACGGGTAAAATAAGCAGATTGTCATCATTTATCTTTCTGTCATAGTTGGGCTTTTTGTTATGTCTGTGAGTTCTCCTGTTGGAAACGGTAAGAAAGGATGATGGGAACAGAAAAATAAGTAACATGGATATAAGGACCAGAAGCATCCTCCTGGGGAAAAAAAAAAAAAAAGGAAGCTGAGGGAAGAGGCATCCCAGGTGAGATCTGAATCCTCCCTCATCCAGTAACCTGTAGTGGGGAAGGCTGGTGAGAAAGGCAACGCCACTGACATTAGCCAGGATGGGGCAACAGCAGGTGTCTGGGGGTGTGAGGGAGCTTAAGAAATAACTACACTATACCATGTTGGTAAAGGTAATATGAAGTCACGTCTTTCCCCACACCTCCTTTATTAGTAGGGGAAATCAATATTGAATATTCATTGGAAGGACTGATGCTGAGGCTGACTAAAGCTCCAATACTTATGCCACCTAATGAGAAGAGCTGACTCATTGGAAAAGACCCTGATTCTGAGAAAGACTGAGAGCAAGAGGAGAAGAGGGTGGCAGAGGATGCGATGGTTAAACAGCGTCACTGACTCAGTGGACATGCTGCTGCTGCTGCTGCTGAGTCGCTTCAGTCGTGTCTGACTCTGTGCAACCCCATAGATGGCAGCCCACCAGGCTCCCCTGTCCCTGGGATTCTCCAGGCAAGAACACTGGAGTGGGTTGCCATTTCCTTCTCCAATGCATGAAAGCGAAAAGTGAAAGTGAAGTCACTCAGTCGTGTCCAACTCTTAGCGACCCCATGGACGGCAGCCCACCAGGCTCCCCTGTCCATGGGATTTTGCAGGCCAGAGTACCAGAGTGGGGTGCCACTGCCTTCTCCGCAGTGGACATGAGTTTGAGCAAACTCCACAAGAGAGTGAAAGACAAGGAAGCCTGGTGTGCTGGAGTTCAAAGAGTCGGACACCAGACACAACTTAGCAACTAAACAATAGCAACAGAATATATGCATGGTCTTCAAGTGTCATCTGTTTATTAGTTGCAAGGGAGAAAAAAAAATAGTAATTAAATAGTGCAGATATCAACCAAGTGACTAATATTAACATCACCAATGAGGCTAGAGACCACTGCATGTCTGCAGATACGGTACCCTGAGAAGGACTACATCCCCTACGTAGTCCATCAGCATGGAAGGCATTATCAACTGAATCCGATCACAATGAAACATCACTGAAACCCTGAATGAGAAGCTTTCACAAAAAGAAGTAGGGCTGTGGGGTGACTGTATTCTTCAAAATGTTCCTAAAACACGAAGAAAGCCTGTGGAAATACCCAGACTCAATAGCAAGAATAAAGAGACAGGATAATGAAATGCAATTCTTGACCCTACAGGGATCCAGTCCTGGAAGGGAAATGCTTTAAAAAACATTGCTGAGGTCAATTGACAAAACTGAAACACAAACGGCAGGATAGGTGAAATATTTCATCAATGTTAAAATCACCAAAATTGATAACTGTATGGTGTTGATGCAAGAGAATGTCCCTGTGCTGAGGAAAAACACACTGAAGAGTTTAGGAAGAAGTAAAAAACTTCTTGGAAGGAAAGTTAGGACCAACCTAGATAGCATATTCAAAAACAGAGACATTACTTTGCCAACAAAGGTCTGTCTAATCAAGGCTATGGTTTTTCCAGTGGTCATGTATGGATGTGAGAGTTGGGCTGTGAAGAAAGCTGAGCACCGAAGAATTGATCCCTTTGAACTGTGGTGTTGGACAAGACTCTTGAGAGTCCCATGGACTGCAAGGAGATCCAACCAGTCCATCCTAAAGGAGATCAGTCCTGGGTGTTCTTTGGAAGGATTGAAGCTAAAGCTGAAAATCCAATACTTTGACCACCTCATGGGAAGAGTTGACTCATTGGAAAAGACTCTGATGCTGGGAGGGACTGGGGGCAGGAGGAGAGGGGACAACAGAGGATGAGATGGCTGGATGGCATCACCAACTCGATGGACATGAGTCTGAGTGAACTCCGGGAGTTGGTGATGGACAGGGAGGCCTGGCGTGCTGCGATTCATGGGGTTGCAAAGAGTCAGACACGACTGAGCGACTGAACTGAACTGAGCTGAAAAGGCTGTGGTGTACATAGTGTTGCTGTTGTTCAGTCGCCCAGTCATGCCCGACCCCTTGCAACCCCATGGACTGCAGCACGACAGGTTTCCCTGTCCCTCACCATCTCCTGGAGTTTGCCCAAGTTCATAACATAGCCTCAAATAACTCAAAGAAAAGATGTGTGTCTCTGTGTGTTTGCATGTAGAAAGAGAGCACAAATAGTAAAACAAATGAAACTAAATGGCGCATGGTAAATAAAGAGGACCTGTAGTATTTTTATTTTTGTAATGTGTTGAAGTATGAAATTATTGATTCTTATGCCAGTGAGTACATCTAGAAATGGCTATAATGAAAGAGCATAGCAAGTGTGGCTAAGGCCCTTCTTCCATAAGTTATGTGCTTATCAACATGTCATTTTTGATGTTTTAGGCAAAACACTAGAACTCCGATCTCCAAACCTTGCCTCCTGACGGGGTTCATCAGAATCTCCTGGCATGTGAGTAAATAATGCAAAGCCCAGCCCCCAAAGCCTGATATAGAATTTCTGAGATGGATGTAGGAGTTTCCATTTTTCAAACACTGAAAACAGAAACATCCACATGTGCATGTACTGTAAGCAACATTTTCTTTAAATTGTAACTTTTTTATGTATGTTTGTGAAACAGCATCTAAATGGAGTCAGTCCCTCACATTCATGCCCTGTACTTGTTGCTTACAAAGACAATCACCTCACCAGGGGCTTCCAAAGCCTCATGCACATGGCCACTATGGTTGGGGGGAACCTGGGTCCAAGCATATTGTGACCAGCATCTCTCCTCCCGGCTTCCTGCTCTAATTGTCCTACAGATTTCTATTCTACCTGGGCTCTTAATCACCCTGGGCGTCACATCTGAGCTATAATCCTAACATTCAAACTTCACAAGTAAATAAGCTAGCCTCACCCAGGAGCTCACGTCATCCTTCTAGACGTCCCAGTGGTTCTGAGCATGCAGTTTGCCTTTCCTGTTTGTTCTTTCTCTTTTATCAAAGCATCTTGATGTGTTGAAGAGATGCTACCTCGGTTTCATTTTAGCAGTTTGTTCATCTCATCCAGCTATCTGAAACATCTGTCAAGTATGAGGCAAAAATGGTTTCACAAGGGTGACGGTCATCTCTTCTTATAATCTTACTTCTAACTGTCCCCCTAAGCTTGCTTGATAAATCCTGTTGTTCTGAGATGCAAAATCACCTTGATGTGGTTTTTTTTCATCCACCAAATAGCTCATAGCCATTCTCAAAAAAAAATAAATAAAATAAAATAAAAAAATAAAAGGATATTTTATTTATTTGAAGCCTTTATTAATTGACTAAATCCCTAGGCTCATGGGATTTCAGGGTTGGTATCTCTAAATTCAATCCTTAAAGGACAAAGAAACATCCAAGTAATTACTAAAGCATCAACTCACACGGGATTGCCCTAAGTTGCTGTAATGGCTGTGATTCAGATGTGTCAGGCTGCTTGGCCTCGTAGTCATGGAATCTTCTGTCTTGTGGGGCAGAAGTTTTCAGCTAAACAAATTAAAAAGTCAATAGGCTGGCCTTAGAAGGATCTAAACTAAAAGGAAGTTTTCTGATTTGTGCATACATTTGTTACCTAATACCTGTTTAACAAAATTTCATTTCTTACCTGCAGCATCAAAGTCCCCCAGAATCAGAAAATATTCAAATGCCCATGTTCCATGGTGAACACCCAACTGCTCTTCCACCTGTGTGCACTAAGTCACTTCAGTCATGTCTGACTCTTTGCTACCCCATGGACTGTACCCTGCCAGGATCCTCTGTCCATGGGATTCGCCAGGAAAGATTATTGGAGTGGGTTGCCATTCCCTCTTCCAGGGGATCTTTCCAACCCAGTGCTCCAACCCATGTCCTCCTATATCTTCTGCTTTGGCAGGCAGGTTCTTTACCAATACCACCTAGGAAGCCCCACTCCTCTGCCCAGGAGTCCCCAAAGTGTGAGAACCATGAACTATAAGTACATCACTGCCCAAATATTGGAAACTGGGAGGTTGATACTTGTTTCAGAAATCCTTTCACTCAAAGGTAACTCAGAAGGAGGAAGGGAGCTTATCTAAGGAGGGGGAACTGACCCCTCACCTACGTCCTAATCAGAAGCTTTTATGCCAGGCATTGTTCTAAACAATGTGCATTAACCCACTTGCTCTTATAATAATACTGTGTTATGTAACAACATCATTGAGTATAAAGTTTCCCCCACTTTAGGGAATAGGAAACTGATGTACTGGTAAACTGACCTTACTCACACAGCAGGTAAATTAAGAAGTCAGATGGTTAGACTCAGGGGCCCACGTTTGACTGTCCACTCATATCTGAAGAAAGAATTCAATGATCAAAACTATACAAAAACTACTATACTAAATATGTGCTTCCCTACTGGCTCAGCAGTAAGGAATATGATAGTGAGGAATCAGTAAGGATATATAGCTTCGATCCCTGGGTCAGGAAGATCCCCTGGAGAAGGAAATGGCAACCTACTCTGGTAATCTTGCCTGGGAAATCCCAAGGACAGAGGAGCCTGGCAGGCTACAGTCCCTGGGATTACAAAAGTCAGACATGACTTAGCAACTAAACCACCACCACTATAACAAATGAGGGCAGAAGTGAAACCCTCAGGCTAGAAATTTGAGAGAAAGCCCCAAGATGACATGTAGTATGCAGAGGCCCTTGGAAACATACACACATGTAAAGGTGGAAGGGAGGTTGCTAAGAGGGAAATAAAACACTCCAAGAAAATCCAAAGATAAATATCAGCACTTTACATAATATTCAGCATTGCCTGAGCATGTCTAGTACAATGGTGGGGCTCAGGATGACTAAAGGGAAGGGATTTGCATGCAGGACATAAACACTTTCTGGAAAAGAGCTCATGCTGATAGAACGCAAAGGCAAGAAGGCAGGGCTGGCTTGATCCCTGGGCCTGAGACATTAGCAGACTCAAGTCAGTCCAAGTGTAGCATGGTATCTGTTTTCACTAAAAGCTTTGTGACATAATCAGCCAGCATGTAGACTATCCTGCTTCACTGACCCTCTGATGGCATGCACCATGTAAGGACCACAGGGGAAAGAAGTTTCTCTGTACTTCACAAAGCCCTTTGCATGAAAACGACTGCAAAGTTGTAGGAGTGCCAGTGTGCCAAGGGTCTGTGGACTAAAGGACCCATGGCACAGGTGTTGGTACTCAGGAGAGTCACCTGTGCCCAAGGGAAGAAGCAGACTGTTGGTGACAGCAGAGAGCAAGCAGTATCTGACAGGTATTTCTGAGAACATCACCATTCACTCAGAAATACCTGGAGGACATTTAACAGGGGACTAGGAGACAGTAACATTGACCAGGGGACTCAGCTGGTAAAGAATCCACCTGCAATGCAGAAAACCCTGGTTTGATTCCTGGGTTGGGAAGATGCCCTAGAAAAGGGCTAGGCTACCTACTCCAGTATTCTTGGGCTTCCCTGGTGGCTCAGATGGTAAAGAATCTGCCTACAATGCAGGAGGCCTGGGTTTGATTCCAGGGTTGGGAAAATCCCCTGGAGGAGGGCATGGCAACCCACTCCAGTATTCTTGTCTGGAGAATCCACATGCACAGAAAAGCTACAGTCCTTGGGATTGCAAAGAGTCAGACACGACTGAGCAACTAAGCACAGCACAGAACTAAGCACAAGAACACCAGGAACCCTCATCTGTGGCAGGACGGGGCAGTGACAGCAGAATATGGAGCTTTACTACCGTAATGGGTTGAATCTCCTGTTTTCCCTCGCATTTGTATGTTGACGTCCTAATACCCCAGGGCCTCAGAATGCGATCCTATCTGGAACTAGGGCAGATGCAGACATAATTAGTTAAGTTGACATTATACCAGAGTAAGGTGGGCCCTAATCGAAAATGACTGCTGTCCTCATAAAAGGGGTAAATTTGGACACAGACATGCACACCGGGAGAACTCCAGAGACACTGAAGTGTCCTGTCTACAAACCAAAGAGTGCCAAAGATCGCAATTACTAGGGGAGAGGCGCTCTTCCTCATGGTCACAGAAGGACTCAATCTAGCTGACATGTAATCTTGGGCTTACAGACTCCAGAAATGTGAGATGATACATTTCTGTTGGGGAAGCTGCTCAGTCTTGGGGACCGTGTTATAGCAACACTAGGAAATTAACACAACTATAGCCTCATGTCAGCACCCAGGTTGCTGTGACCTAGGTCCTCCAACAGCTGCGATTACAAGCCCATTTTGAAAATCGAAGCTCCTTAAACTCATCAGCAGGGCCTGATTGTAAGCAAGTGGCAAGGAGTCAACCAAGTAACTCCTGCCAGGAATAGGAATACAAGTTTCCTGTTTTCACCAGAGTGAGAAGGTCCTGTTGTTTCTTCAGGAGTGATGCCATAATCCAGTTTTAAAGAGCTAAGTCTTTCCTGTTGACCTGAGGCTTTCCTCTGGGGACACACTTGTTTTTCACAACCAAGGAAGTCCCATTCTTCATTTTCTTGGGACACTGTCAGTGCCCTTTTGTTTGTCCTTCAGTTCAGTTCAGTTCAGTCGTGTCTGCCTCTTTGCGACCCCATGGATTACAGCACACCAAGCTTCCCTGTCCATCACCAACTCCCGAAGCCTGCTCAAACTCATGTCCATCACATCAGTGATGCCATCCAACCATCTCATCCTCTGCCATCCCCTTCTCCTACTGCCTTCAATCTTTCCCAGCATCAGGGTATTTTCCAATGAGTCAATTCTTCACATCAGGTGGCCAAAGTATTGGAGTTTCAGCTTCAACTTCAGTCCTTCCAATGAATATTCAGGACTGATCTCCTTTAGGATGGACTGGTTGGATCTCCTTGCAGTCCNGATCTCCTTGAAGTCCAAGGGACTCTCAAGAATCTTCTCCAACACCACAGTTCAAAAGTATCAATTCTTCGGTGCTCAGCTTTCTTTATAGTCCAACTCTCACATCCATACACGACCACTGGAAAAACCATAGCCTTAACTAGACTGACTTTTGTTGACAAAGTAATGTGTCTGCTTTTTAATATGCTATCTAGGCTGGTCATAGCTTTTCTTCCAAGAGGGAAGCATCTTTTAATTTCATGGCTACAGCCACCATCTGCAGTGATTTTGGAGCCCAAAAAGATAAACTCTCTTACTATTTCCATTGTATCCGCATCTCTTTGCTATGAAAAGATGGGACTGGATGCCATAATCTTAGTTTTCTGAATGTTGAGTTTTAAGCCAACTTTTTCACTCACCTCTTTCACTTTCATCAAGAGGTTCTTTAGTTCCTCTTCCTTCTCTGCCATAAGGGTGGTGTCATCTGCATATCTGAAGTCATTGGTATTTCTCCTGGCAATCCTGATTCCAGCTTGTGCTTCTTTCAGCCCAGCGTTTCTCATGATGTACTCTGCATATAAGTTAAATAAGCAGGGTGACAATATACAGCATTGACATACTCCTTTCCTGATTTGGAACTGGTCTGTTATTCCATGTCCAGTTCTAACTGTTGCTTCCTGACCTGCATACAGATTTCTCAGGAGGCAAGTAAGGTGGTCTGGTATTCCCTTTCTCTTGAAGAATTTACCAGTTGGTTGTGATCCACAAAGACAAAGGCTTTGGCATAGTCAATAAAGCAGAAATAGATGTTTTTCTGGATCTCTTGCTTTTTTGATGATCCAGAGTATGTTGGCAATTTGATTTCTGGTTCCTCTGCATTTTCTAAATCCAGCTTGAACATCTGGAAATTTCACTGTTCATATACTGTTGAAGCCTGGCTTGGAGAATTTTGAGAATTATTTTGCTAGTGTGGGAAATGAGTGCATTGTGTGGTAGTTCGAATATTCTTTGGCATTGCCTCTCTTTGGGATTGGAATGAAAATTGACTTTTTCCAGTCCTGTGGCCACTGCTGAGTTTTCCAAATTTGCTGATATACTGACTGCAGCACTTTCACAGCATCATATTTTAGGATTTGAAATAGCTCAAGAGGAATTCCATCACCTCCACTAGCTTTGTTCATAGTGATGCTTCCTAAGGCCTGTTTGACTTCACACTCCAGTGTGTCTGGCTCTAGGTGAGTAATCACACCATCGTGGTTATCTGGGTCATGAACATCTTTTTTGTATAGCTCTGTGTATTCTTGCCACCTCTTCTTATTATTTTCTGCTTCTGTTAGGTCCATATCATTTCTGTCCTTTATTGAGCCCATCTTTGTATGAAATGCTCCCTTGGTATCTCAGATTTTCTTGAACATATCTCTAGTCTTCCTCATTCTATGGTTTTCCTTTATTTCTTTACATTGATCACTGAGGAAGGCTTCCTTATCTCTCCTTGCTGTTCTTTGGAACTCTGCATTCAAATGGGTATATCTTTCCTTTTCTCTTTTGCCTTTAGCTTCTCTTCTTTTCTTGGCTATTTGTAAGGCCTCTTCAAACAACCACTTTGCCTTTTTGCAGTTCTTTTTCTTGGGAATTGTCTTGATCCCTATCTCCTGTACAATGTCACGAACCTCTATCCGTAGTTCTTCAGGCACTCTGTCTATCAGATCTAATCCTTTGAATCTATTTGTCACTTCCACTGTATAATTGTAAGGGATTTATTTGTCCTTCTTCCCACTTGAATAGTAAACTTCTCAGTCACATATTCTTTATAAGTGCATTATATGATAGGCACTCAAAAGTATGTATTATTGAGGATGTTGATGAGATGATGGGAGTAGTCAAGACAAAGACAGAGATCAACCACTTCTTCAGTTATCTACACTTTGCTGTAGGGTTGGGTAGAACACTGACGTCACCCCTAGAAAGTGCTTCTGTCTCCTTTTCCAACTCCTAAATGTATTCATAAAATTTATACTCAGAGATTGGCATGGTATTATTTGGAATGAGACATTTAAAATATCTGGCATCAAATAAAAATATAAACATCTTTAAATTAGTCCCTGGAAGACTTGCTGGCCCTAAAACGTTAGTTTGAACTACCTTTTTGATATACAAGAAAATCAAGCAATCCTGTCTCTTACCACATAACTTTTACTTTACTAGTGTCCTAGGAAATGTTATTCCAATTTTCAAAAATTATATAACCAAGAATTTATTTGGTGTCTTTTGTATGCCAAGCAGTGTGTAATGGAGAACAAAGAAACTCAATACATGGTTTCCGCTCAAAAGGAGCTTTCTTGGTAAGCAGGGCAAGAGCTCAATAAGCGAAGCAATAACGATGGCAGAAGGTGAGGTGTTGAATTTTTCAGGACTAAGAGCTCAAAGGAAGCTTGCAGTCCACAGAGACAGAGAACCCAAACCAGCCTTACAAAGTCAGTCTTGCCTTGGCTGGGGATTCAGCTTGGCTCAGACAATTCCTTTCACCTCTGGGTTTCTAGTTCTGAAAAGGAAAATGTCATTGATACGCCAAGTGCACTCATGAGAAATGCGCACAAAAAAATCTTAAAAACATGTGCATTTATTGGTGGTCAGCAAATGTTAAGTAAATTGTGACCAAACTTTTACCGACCAAGCGATCATCTGTTGGTCATCTGTTGGTTATCGTTTGCCTACGTCTGCTCAGGCTGCTGTAACAAATACTGTAGACTGGGGGTGCTTAGACAACCTGCATTTCTCACATTTCTGGAGGCTGAAAAGTCCATCAAAGTGCTGGAAGACCCAGTGTCTGGTGGCATCCTCTTCTTGCTTTGCAGATGGCCATCTTCTTACTGTATCCTCACTTGGTGGAGAGAGAAAGATCATCTCTCTTATACGTCTTCTTATAAGACACTAATCCCATTTATGAGGGTGCCACCCTCATGATCTCATCATCTCCCAAAAGTACCACCTCTTAATACCATCACATCCGAAGTCAGGGTATCAACATAATGAATTTTAGAGAGACACATAGTTTCAATCCATAGCAGTATTTATTTCCCCGGTGTTGTTACAATGCACACCCTATCTTTCAGAAACCAACTCTTGTCCACTCTTGGACTAAGAACATTGGCTGAGATAGACCCCATTCATTGTGGCTTCTGTGTGGGTACCTGACAGTATTCTCTCTAGGGTCTTCCAGGCCTTGGGCACAAGTTTGTCTGTTTGGAACCAAAACTTTCTTTTGGAAGATGCAGTGCCATACAGCAGGTATTTACATGCTCTCTTCATCTGCAGGTCAATTTATAATACAGTATTGAACTCCTGGTAAAGTATGAATAAAGGAAATGATAGTAAAAATGAGATTAATTTAGTGATATCAAAAGTATTATACTGATGACTTGGGAGGGTTTAAAGGGCCTCCTTGGTGGCTCAGATGGTGAAGAATCCACCTGCAATGCAGGAGACCTAGGTTTGATCCCTGGGTCAGGAAGATCCCTTGGAGGAGGAAATGGCAACCCACCCCAGTATTATTGACTGGAGAATTCCATGGACAGAGGAACCTGGTGTGCTGTAGTCCTTGGGGCTGCAAAGAGTCAGACACTTTGAAGAAGCATTTTCTAAATACTTTGAAAGTGCACTTTACAGACAGATTTCTAAAGATTTTAGGTCCAACGATGGTAAATCACAGGGTTATTTCAGCTCATTTAGAAGGTCACTGAAAACTTTCAGTAGACGCTTTGGAACCGTGGTGTTGGAGAAGACTCTTGAGAGTCCCTTGGACTGCAAGGAGGTCCAACCAGTCCATTCTGAAGGAGATCAGCCCTGGGATTTCTTTGGAAGGAATGATGCTAAAGCTGAAACTCCAGTACTTTGGCCACCTCATGTGAAGAGTTGACTCTTTGGAAAAGACTCTGATGCTGGGAGGGATTGGGGGCGGGAGGAGAAGGGGATGACGGAGGATGAGATGGCTGGATGGCATCACTGACTTGATGGACGTGAGTCTGAGTGAACTCCAGGAGTTGGTGATGGATAGGGAGGCCTGGTGTGTTGCGATTCATGGGGTCGCAAAGAGTCAGACACGACTGAGCAACTGAAATGAACTGAACTGAACTGAACTGAACTGAATCGGTAACAACTGTATTCATATTCTACCTATTGAAATCTCTGTAAGCTCTCTCTATACCAAGTTACAAATTAATGAGATATTCTGAAGAATGTGTCATCTCATTATATCTTATAATGCTGTTAAATATAATTAAAATAAAATCTGTCCAAGCTGTATTAAAAACTGCAAGTGTCACTATTTCGGTAAAATATTGTACAATTTTCTCAAATCCCAGGAATCCATCCCATTTAAATTTATCTTCCTTGGCTATATGGTATCTTTCCTATACATAAGCAAATAAAAACGGTATCAACAATACTATGATGACGCCCATGTCAATATGTTATTAGAGGACACCAGCTATCATTCTACCCTTCCAGGCTTATTAAAATGAAATTCAATTAATTAAAGCAGATGAAAAAATGTTTTCTTTTCAAAACTTAAACTATATATTTTACAATCAGGGCTAAAAAATTATATTGTATATTTGAATACTGTTGCTATGTAGAAAGCATTGCTATTTCTTGATAATAAAGAAAGAGGCCAATGTTATGTCCGGGTTTGGGAAAAAAAAAAAAAGATTCTGATCGCGATGTCAACTTAAAGTAGGTAATCATAAGGAGCCACACGTTTCAAGCACATGAATTGCTAGACTTCCCCCCCGCCGCAACACACACTTGGGACTGGGGCCATTTTTAAAGGCTCTGGAGTGACCAGAACATTAGCTAATTTCAGAGAGAACGAAATGAAACACTATCTATGAATTCCAATAAGCGCTGTCTCCGAAGATGACTTCTCAGAACTGCGGAACTCTTTATGGAGATTTTAGCTGGGACGATGGTGCTTATAAGTAATCTCGCCCCAAAGCAGTTCATTTTCAAGAATACACTTACATCACTAATTGTTCTCACTCAGAAAGCTACTTAGAGCTCCCAGACCCTCCAGCCCCTCCCCTCTCCTCCCCTGCTTCCCAATGTCCATCTTGTCTTTTAATGAAAACGCTTGGAGGCAGCGCTAAAAGGCAGCCCTGCCCGCCCATCTTCTGAAAGGGGATATGGAACTGCAGATGGGGCCCTCTCTTAGTGAGAAACAAGGTTGACAAGACTTCGCGGTGAATCTCTGCGGGTGTAGACAGAGCGTCTTAAAACTCGTGGTGAATTCATGTCAATGTTTGGCAAAACCAATACAGTAATGTAAAGTAAAGTTAAAATAAAAATTAAAAAAAAAAAAATAAAGTCAGAACAATTCTAACACCCTTAAAAAAAAAANAAAAAAAAAAAAAAAAAAAAACACGGTGACCAATCGTAATTCAATACAGACATCATGTCAGCAGTCCTTCAGCTCTGAAGTAGAATTGTGAACCACTTTTCTCCCCTTACTGATTTTTCTCTGACTCTTTTTTTAAATTTATTCATTTAGTTTTGGCTGTACCGGGCCTTCATTGCTGCGCGGCTTTTCTCTAGTTGCAGTGAGCAGGGGGCTACTTTCTGGTTGTGGTGGGAGGGCTTCTCATCCAGGTGATGTCTCTTGTTGCGGAGCACAGGCTCTAGGAAGTGTGGGCCGCAGTAGCTGTGGCACGTGGGCTCAGAAGTTGCAGTTCCCAGACTCTAGAGCACAGGCCAGGTAGTTATGGGGCATGGGCTTAGTTGCTTCGTGGCACGTGGGATCTTCCCAGACCAGAGATCAAACTGACTCCTGCACCAGCCAGTGGATTCTTTACCACTGAGCCACCAGAGAGCCCATGAACCACTATTCTTTAAAAAAAAAAGTTCTAAAGGGAAAAATTGAGTTGTCTGAATAGACTCTCCAGGAAGAAAAAAAAAAAAAACTTTAAACCAAATTAAAATGCTTTACCCCAAAGAAAGAACAAAGAACAGCCTCTTATATTGGAGAATTTTTATGCTCTTAGAGATCTTTAAAGTTAAAAATTCCTAAAGGTGATTGACTTTGGCCACCTTAATTTTGATGAGAAAGGGAAGAAAAACTGCTTGGAGTGGCCAAGAAAATGTGTTTGGGGGTAGTCTCCCTTCAAAGGTTGTGTTAAGTACTTATTAATAATATTACAGACTTTAGACACTTTGAACTTCTTTGTATTTAAAGGGGGGAAATGGTAGATTGGGTCGAAACTAAAACTGAATTTTTTTTTTTAATTTTCTTACTGAGAAAAGTGGGAGAGAGTATCATGGAAAGATATCGAACCGGTGAAAACTGTGTTGATTCCTTTTTTTTCTGTTTTGAGTTGAATACCGATGTGTTACTCATCTTCTTGGGGTTCAGAGCTCAGTCTGGGAAATTAAACTGCTTTAAGGATGCTGTGTTCACCATGCAGGAATTGCATACATTCTAGCAGTGAGCTTCCACAAAGAGATGTGTGAATGAACCGTACCCTGAAACGGAGGGCACCGGCCTGGAACACACTGATCTGAACACACACAGACATCCGCACAGACACACACACACACACACACACACACAAATGAATTTAGATAATGCTATTAGCTATATCTTGCTTAGAAATGTCCACTCTCCATCAGCCAATCACAACTGAAAGAAAGATTGGTCAAGAATCCTCAGAAAAATGAATGTTTATTGATTAAAGCAGTCTATGTTCAGTTCTGAGACTCCAAGAGACAGTCCCTGTCCCCAAGCCTTACCAGTCAGCAGGGGAAAAATGATGTGAAGCCTCAGGAATGTCCCCAAGGACACTCCTGCCCATCACTAACTGCAAGACAAGTACCTGCTCCGAGAATTCGAAGAAGACAGTGCAAGCAGCTGGGTTAGGCAGCATTATTCTAAGGAGGTATTCTTAGTAAAACTTCATTTTGATGTAATTGCAAATTTACAGAAAAATGACAAAAACAGCGCAAAAGACTCCTGTGTACCGTCCCTAGATTTCCCAACTCTCAGTGTTTTATCATTTTTGTTCTGTCATTTTCTATCTTGAGAATCACATAAATTGCAGATGAGATGCCTCTTTATCAAATATTTCAGTGTGCATTTCCTAAGAGAGATATTTGCTTACATAAGTTTGATGCAATTAGCAAAGTCAGGAAACGATCATTGATATGATGCTAGTATCTAACTTTGGAGAGGAAATTTTAACTTCCCCCTTTTGCACATTTTTGCCTGTTGCATGAGTTTCTGTGCCTTGAAAAGAGTGCAGGGGAAGACCTTCATTCTCAGACAGGTCTTGAGGGGCTTCCCAAAAGGCAGAAAGCAGACTCTAGACCTCCAGCCTAAGGAGTCTCGAAAGAGATGGCATTCAACTTTCTGTTTCTTTCTCAAAGAACGACTCTCTTCAACTCGTCCTTTAAGCAGACTCTATTTCTTAAAATTCCCTCTGACGGCAAAAGTTTAAGCTGCTGCCAGAGAAGTTGTCTAGCAGTTTTTTCCCGTCCCCCTGCCCCTCCCAGCCAGCTTCCTCCCCCTCCCTGTCTGCCCCCTGTCTGACACAGAAGCCACATCAGACACCAGGAGAAGCAGCAGACTCATAGCCTGTCAACACATCCCTGGCTGCCTGACTCTCAGCAGGGTAGTTGCAGGGGGTCAGGAGTAGACAGGACGCTTCCAACAGGGGAAAATCCACCACTGTTTGCATCCAAGGAGGGCACAACGCCTTCCTCTTGGTGGCCAGGTGAGGGGAATTAGACTTGAGCCCCCGGTAAGAATAATAAGTGCCCTCCTGATTGACAAGCATCACCCCCCCCCTCCTTAATTTGGGTTTTGCCACTGGAAGGCTCAGAATACCTGGCAACATAGATCTTCAGCTGTTAATCTGGGATTTTCATTTTCAAAGGACTTTTGAGCCTTTATATGCAGATGTTGAAATCATTTCAACATGCTTTCCCCTAACAGAGTTCAGTGTTATTAAAAAAAAAAAAAACACACACACACACATCACTTCCAGCAGGTTTTTCATGCTTAGGAACAGACACATTTTGGAACTTGGCTCCAGGGGATGGCCTGTTTAACCAAGTACAATCATGTGATTTTTCTATGACACTTCTGATTCTTCCAGAAATATGAACGGATGAACAGTATAATGACCAATTCCTGGAACATGTGCTTTTCCAGAACTTTCCCACTGCCTAATAAAGTTTACTTCCATTAACAAAAGGCATAACATTTAGCATTTTCCGGCTTTAAAAAAAAAAAAAGAAAGAAAACAGAATAAAGAATCCACAAAATGGAGGAAGCAAGAGACATTAAGACATTTTTATGATGGTTTTGTTCATGTTTAGTTGAAAATGAGAACTGACGGCTAGCTACTTCACTGAAGCCTGTGCCGCCGCAGACCAACAGACTGACAATTGTTAAAATGGGAGATCTTGGGCCTCACCCCAGACTTGCCTGCCCAACCAGAATTTGGATTTTAGCATGGTTCCGAGTGATGTACAGGCACCACAGTTTGAGGAGCAGCACGATACACAGGTGTGCCACTCCCAACAAGGATGATAGTAGGTTAAAAAAACAATTCTTGCAGCGTGACCAAATCACAAAGTGGGTTAGGAGAAGAGGCAGGAGCACGTGCTCTCTGAAGGGCTCAACAGCTAATATCTCACTTGATTTTTTCCAAAGTAGAGTGGCCAAATTTAGCAAATAAAAATTCAGGACACAGTTAAATTTTAGACCAATATTACATAATTTTTGTGTGTCTTATATTTGGACATGCTTATAATAACAAACAATTTACTTAACTGAACTCCAAATTTAACTGAGCATCCTATACTTTGTCTGGCAACCTTATTGCAGAGTCTCTTGATTAAAAAAAAAAAAAAAGTATATAATATTTCTATATGGCTTATTTGTAAACCAGGCCAATTGTGCTAAAGCTCCACAAGGAGATGGATTTGTCAATGAAAGTGAAAGTGAAAGTCACTCAGTTGTGTCCGACTCTTTGCAACCCCATGGAATAGTCCATGGAATTCTCCAGGCCAGAATTCTGGAGTGGGTAGCCTTTCTCTTCTCCAGGGGATCTTCCCAACCCAGGGATCAAACCCAGGTCTCCTGCATTGCAGGCAGATTCTTTACCAGTTGAGCCACCAAATCCTGGCAATTTCCAAAATCCTTCAAAGTATTTTTATTTACCTAAATACGCTCAAAAATTTTGAAAGAAATAACATCTAAAATTATAATGACCTAAATAATAGCTTTTTTCCAACATTTTTTCTAACATTGTTGCTTTTGAATTAATTATTCTCATTGGAACCAACGAGGATAGAGTAATCCAATCTCCTTATCAAAGTCTGACATCCTCACTCCCTCATTCTGGTTTAAAGACGGCCACCAAGTCGGCCTCAAGAGTTGACATCTCTTCTTAGCCTGGAGTAGATTATAGTTTGTTTGCTGGTTCAGAACTGCAGGTTCTGTTCCTGAAAACGAGCATGGTTGGAGGTTCTCTGGCCTCAACACTGTACAGAGGGGTAAACCAGCATTTATTCCTGTCTGACTCACTCCTAACTGCTTATCAGAAACAAGGTCCACACAGAATTGCCTCAAGTAATTCCTTCTGCTGTTTTTCCACAGTTAATTCTTTGCATCAGCTGGAAATAAAAAGAAGAAACATCTTAACCCAAGTAGAGCCAAAGGTTATTCTCCTTTGCCTACATTTTTTTGGAAAATAATTTTTAAAGGCAAAAGTTTCCTTCTGATGAAGATCTCCCCAGCAGACTTTGATGAATCTCACTAATAAAACAATAAACTTTTCCCTCTTAGTGATTTGTATTTATTTGTATTTAGCTCTTTCTCTCCTTGTCTTTCTTTTTTCCTTCCTTTCTTCCTTTCTGCGTTCCTTCCCTTTCTTGCTTCCATGCTTTCTGTTTATCTTTCTATTTTTTAAACCTTCTCTCCTTCCTTGCTTTCTTTGCATCTAAAATTCATCCCTTTCTCCCACATGCCAGAGCTCATCTATTTGATCTCACTGGAACCCAGGCTGTTAAGTGCTAATTTGGAAGAATCTTACTTCCTGTGACATGAAGGCTGCTTACAACCAGAGGAAACATTTGTAAATTTGCTGGGGCCAGAGGGAGGCACCTCTCAGCTAAAATGGTAACCCACCCACCCTCTCACACCCAGGGTCCCATGCTTGGTTCTACCCTCACTCCAGGTTTCCCTAAGCAGAAGTCGAATGGTTTATAAAATGTATTCAATCTGACATTCTCATAACCTAACAGTTTAGGTTAGCTTCTTCCTAGACAAGAAGATCACTCTTCGGTTTGTTTGTTTTGTGTGCTAAACACAAAGCAATTAACCCTGTGTTTGTATTTATGATCATCTAGGCATTCCATTTCTGAAACATAATACCTTATTTTAATGTATTCACCAGACATTTAGATGGCACTCACTGTGTTCCAGGCACAGGCGGGTGACGGACTGTGGATTCATTTAATAGTATAATAACCCCATCAGGTGGGTACTATTATTATTCCATTTTACTGATGAAGAAGCTGAGGTGTAGACGGATGAAGCAGCGTGCCCAAGGCCATCAGTCCAGCAAATGATGGACATGGCTTGAGCCCTGTTTTCACGAAGCTCTGCTCCCTTTCCCCTCGTGACAACAGACAGCAGACACTCATTCCAAGCCACCATCAGGTTTTCAGGACCCTTCTATTTCTAACCATTCTCAGTTCTCTCAGATAAGCCTGCACCCTATGGCACACCATTACAGCTTCTGATGAGACTTGCACAAAATGTTTTATAGTTCACATCATCGTGCGAGCATCTGTAACAAGGCAACCTTTCCCCATCACCAAAAATGAACAATAGCAGACTATAACACCCAAAGAGCCATCTTCCAATATTCTAAAGTGCTTTAATTGTTAAGAACAATACAAGTAAGATACACTAAATCAATAAAGTGTAGAAACTATTATACGGTTCAAAAAAAAACAAGCTTTTACCTTTTAGAGACAGAGGAAAACAAACAAACAAAATCTCTAAGTTCTAACAATTTCTCTCAAATGGAAAACACAGACAATAAATGACCACGGCCAATGACTGGAGTGAAATGCACATAACATGGTTCCCTGGTGGCTCAGAGGTTAAAGCGTCTGCCTCCAATGCGGGAGACCCAGGTTCGATCCCTGGGTCGGGAAGATCCCCTGGAGAAGGAAATGGCAATCCACTCTAGTATTCTTGCCTGGAGAATCCCATGGACGGAAAAGCCTAGTAGGTTACAGTCCACGGGGTCACAAAGAGTTGGACACGACTGAGCGACTTCACCTCACCTTTCACCTTCATAGAAAAGGAAAGAATTTAAGCATGTGTTCAAAGAGCAATAAAATAAAATTGAGAAAAAAATGTAAAAGAAGAGAAAGCCACAAAAATGTCTTTCTTTCGATGTTTATTTTTGTGTTAAGTAACACAATGATAATACCATCAACGGACTGTGATTTGCAGAACATAACAGAGTATTTTAAAGCAGAAAAAGAAAACCTTGAAAGACCCAGCCTTTAGTTCCCATGCAATGTTCTAAAATCACTGGAACAAGTGGACTGCTGGGTTTCTGTCTATTGCAACAACAGAAATAAAACCTGGCAGGGAACAAAATGGTTCCCCACTTCCAGCATCTACTCATCTTTTTCTCCCCCCAGCTGTTATTGAGATCAAGTTTAAGAAGACACCCTTTTAAGTCTCCTGGAAGTCTCTGAAAAATAAAAATAGGCAGAAAAGAATGATTATGGAGGATTGTGGGTGGGAAAATCATGTACCCAATTTGTTCCTGAAGTTTTAAGAGAAAGCAAGATGGTTATAATAACCTATTTTGGCTGATTCATCTAAAAAGAGCGTGCCCAGCATCAAGTGCTGAGTAGCTGAGCTGGTGTTGACAGTCAAGTTAGCATTCTTGAAGCCAGATGTTCTGGGCCAGTGTCAGCTCTGGGCTCCCTGATGCACTGTGTACTCTTAGGATGATGGTTTAGATGGTTCAGATGGTTTAGTTAGATGGTTTTTTGTTTTTATTTTTGTGTGTTCTGCAGAGTGGCAGAAAAGGGAGAAAGTTGAAGGGAATAGCGTGGAAAACTCCAGACTGTCTTAACAGTTTGGTCAATTGAATCATCAAAAGAATTGAGTTTTTCAGAGAAAAGAGACTTTTCCTACAATACTGAGCACACCTTGTCTGTTTCTGATCATCAGATAAGTGGCACAAGGTTATAAAATATCTCTAAGTTAATTTCATCAATGCTAAGATTTAATAAGGTGGTGAAGTCGCTCAGTCGTGTTCGACTCTTTGCGACCCCGTGGACTGTAACCTACTAGGCTTTTCCGTCCGTGGGATTCTTCAGGCAAGAATACTGGAGTGGATTGCCATTTCCTCCTCCAGGGGATCTTCCAGAACAGGGATAGAACCCAGGTTTCCCGCATTGGAGGCAGACGCTTTAACCTTTGAGCCACCAGGGAAGCAAGATTTAATAAGAGCGGTTTTATTTTAGACCACTATCAGCTGTGGAACGCTTCCTTCTCAATGCAGCTGTGTGATACCTAAAAAGACATCCACAAATTATGACCTCATCAGTCCATCCTAAAGGAAATCAACCCTGAATATTCACTGGAAGGACTGATGCTTAAGGGGAAGCTCCAATACTTTGGGCCACCTGATGTGAAGAGCTGACTCACTGGAAAAGACCCTGATGCTGGGAAAGATTGAGAGAAGGAGAAGAAGACGGTGGCAGAAGATAAGATTATTAAATGGCATCACCAACTCAATGGGCAATAATTTGAGCAAACTCTGCAAGCGGGAGACAGAGGAGCCTGGCAAGCTACAGTTCATGTGTCGCAAAGAGTCAGACACTGCTTAGCGACTGAACGACAATGACAACATAGGAAGAAAAACTAGACAACCGCTCACAACGGCTGCCTTCCCAGAAGCCAGAGATGCAGTGGAGAATTTCCACAGCTCTGACCTGGCCTGAGCTGCAGCCCCAGGGATGGTTGCAGTCGGTAGATTGGCGCAATGGGTAGGTCCCCGACCCAGCCCCAAACCTACTGCCTCCTCTAGTTCTCTGCGATTTCCATAATAGAAGACAACAGCTTTTCGTTTCACAATTATTGATAGCAATCACAAAACTAACACCCATGAGAAAGGTTACACTACCAGCAGCAATCCCACACTGGTTTCAGAGATCCATTATTTCATTAGGGGTTGCAAAGTGGTGGTATGCTAACTCTTAATTGTTTCTTTATTTATTAACTGGAATTCTTCTAAGGAAAGAAGAACTTGGCCTCCTCAGCTATTTCATTATTTTGAGGTACAGCCCTGTATGCAAAGGAAAGTTAAATATTTGCATGTGTCCCTTTATTTATAGTTTTCTAAATAATGAGTTGGTTCCCTAGTATCCTACAAAGGGAGCACATACACTTTTTAAATATTGTTATGAATGCAAGGGTTTTAACAGATCCTCTGTGTTTCAATACTTTGCAATGCTGTTATTTTTTCTATCCATCTTTGGACATGGTTGTTTTATCTTTGGGTAGTAGGAGCCTTTGACTGTTGGCTTCTGTATATTTTGAATTTTCTTCCCAGCCCAGTGGTCTTTAGCAGCTTCCTTGCTTCTGGGTATGGCAAGATGTCACAGACTCATCTTGAACATTTCCCACCTCAACCTGGATGCAACCAGTACTTCCAAGGCACCCTGGTACATCTCACTGAGAAAGGTATTTGGAGACTACAGTATGGATACTAGGAGCTCCTTGCTTCTGTATCAGCTATTGGTTCTAAACCCTTCAGTGGGCACAGTCAGGAAATAATTTTAGAAGAAATAGTTCAGAATTCATACCAATATTTCTAACTCAAGTTTTGGGATATAAGTTTTTAGGTAATTTTGCTGGATTTTTCTATCTGTCTTTTTCTCTTATGTCAACAAAATCTGCCTGCAATGCAGGAAATGGAGGAGACTCAGGGGTTCAATCCCTAGGTAGGGAAGATCCTCTGGAGTAGGAAATGGTGACTCTTTTCAGTATTCCTGCCTGGAAAAATCCCGTGGCTAGAGGAACCTGGCAGGCTAACTCCATGGGGTTGCAAAGAGTCAGACAAGACTGAGCAACTGAGCACTGAGCACTGATGTCAAAAAAAAAAAAAAAAAGACTTGGTTTTTTATGACATTAGTATAATATTATGTGTTTTGTCCTAATTTAGGGCTTCCCTTGTGGCTCAGCTGGTAAAGAATCCACCCGAAATGCGGGAGACTTCGGTTCGATCCCTGGGATGGGACGATCCCTTAAAGGAGGGAAAGGCTACCCACTCCAGTATTCTGGCCTGGAGAATTCCATGGACTCTCCAGGGGGTCCATGGGGTTGCAAAGAGTGGGACACAACTGAGTGACTTTCACTTTCAACTTCCATGTGAAAGTTTCAGGAAAAAGTTTCAGAATAACCCTATCAAAATATTACTAACAATATAGTGATTCAGTTAATGAAAGAACTTTAAGATTTCTTTGTAGCTCTTTTGCTTTAGGATATATCCTACTGCAGATATGCAGCCAAATAAATGAAGGTTAAAATTATTTGATGTAATTCCTTTCTACAGGGTTAATACCCAGGTTGGTGTACTTAGTTTTGCTTTTGAATTCAGGGATTGCTTTCTTCACATCTTGTTTTATGATTTTGTAAACTATTTTTGTGTTTGAAATGTACTAAACAAGGTACATTAAGAAACATCTGGCTTCCAAAGCTGTTGTTTCCAGTTTCCCCCTTCTCCTGTAATTAACCATTTTTTAAAATTATTGTTTCTTGTCTTATGGTTTTTTATGTGTGAAATATTAAATCCTCCTTTATCTTAGAGAAAAGGTAGTATATCATATATTCCGATCTTCATCTTGGTTTTTGCACTAAGTGCTGTTTCCTAGAGATCACTCCACAGGAATGTATACATTCGGCTTTTCTTTCTGTTGTTGTTGTTTAATGGCTAAGTTCTGTCCGATTCTTTTGTGANTAAACAAGGTACATTAAGAAAAATCTGGCTTCCAAAGCTGTTGTTTCCAGTTTCCCCCTTCTCCTGTAATTAACCATTTTTTTTAAATTATTGTTTCTTGTCTTATGGTTTTTTATGTGTGAAATATTAAATCCTCCTTTATCTTAGAGAAAAGGTAGTATATCATATATTCCGATCTTCATCTTGGTTTTTGCACTAAGTGCTCTTTCCTAGAGATCACTCCACAGGAATGTATACATTCGGCTTTTCTTTCTGTTGTTGTTGTTTAATGGCTAAGTTCTGTCCGATTCTTTTGTGACCCCATGGACTGTAGCCTGCCAGGCTCCTCTGTCCATGATATTCCCCAGGCAAGAATACTGGGAAAGAATACCATTTCCTTCTCCAGGGCTTATCTCTGTTAGCAGCTATATAATACTTTACCGTGTGGCAATCGCATTGTTTATTCAACTTGTGCCTTCCTGATGAACATTTAAGTTGTTGCCAGTCTTTTACTGTGATTCACATCACATGAATAGACTTTTGTGTTCTTTCTTTTTTTTTTTCTTTTTACTTTACTAGCTTCTCACTGGGTCAGATTCCTAGAGGGTGGGTTGTTTGTTAAAAGATATATAGAGAGAATATTGTTAAGTTCTCCCCACAGGGGCCACCCCATCAGCATTTCCACCAACAATGCATAAGAAGATCTGTTTCTTCACATCCTCTGCAACATAAAGTATTTCAAACTTCAAAAACCATTGGAATATCTACCAAGAAAGAGTTTTGTCAGTACTTGAGGGTCGCCTGAGTGAAAATCTGTAAGGCATTTGATTGATATGTCTCAGGCATTTAGATCTACATTTGACTTGAAAAAAATAGAGAAGTAAAAGAAATGGAAAGAAAACTTGACAAAGCAGAATCTCTTTTGTTTATTGAACAGCAGAACTGATCATGGAAGTAGCTATGCCTGACCCTCATTTTCTTGTAACCTCAACTCTTCAAAGTCAAGCACCATGCCCATTTTAAGATAAGGAAACTAACACAGGGAAGAAGTGGTGTCTTGCTCAAGACAGGGCCATCCAGCTACTTGGTCTCAAGAGAATGTTCTTTTTTCCACTTCCTCTAAGGCCCAGGGCAAACTCCAGGAGATAGTGGGGGTCAGGGAGGCCTGGAGCGCCACAGTCCATGGGGTGACAAAGAGCTGGACATGACTTAGCTACTGAAGAACAACAACAATGAGGCCCAGTGGAAGAGTGGGAAAGTAGAGAGTCAGGCTTGAAGAATCGGAGAAAGGTATTCCTAGCTCAGTCCTGTTGTTGAGCCAGGCATGCAAGCTACACGCGTCTCTTGACTCTCTGGGTTTCAGTTCCCTCAGTCACAAAATCAAGAGGTTAGGAAAGAGGCTGCCAGCTGCCTTCCTGGGCCCTGATCTACATTCATGACGTTCAGAGAACTCTGCAACTGGAGCTGGCAGACATGGGTGGGAAAAGCTGGGGAAACCCCACTTCCCACTTCCATCAGCCCAAACCCAGGTCAGAAGAGCCCAAGACACTCCCATTCTGGGTGTTGCCTCCCAAGGCATTCCTGTTGATGGGACTTGGTACCAAGGTTAGGGAGAGGGAGGAGTCTTTGATATTTGCCAATTCCTGTCACATACAAGGCGTTTTGTAGGTGTTTTTTATTCACCATGGCAGTTTATCCTCACTGCACATTGGCTCCTCAGAGAAGAAACAGAGAGATGGAGTCATTTATCCCAAATGGTACAGCTGGCAGCGGAGCAGGGATTACAGTCCTGCTACTTGTCTGTATCTATGGGCTCCACCTTGAAGCAGAAAATAACATCATGCATTTCACAGAAGACAGAGAATGTACATTGAAGGGTATTAACTAAACTCTGCCCCAGACTGGAACCTCTGGGTATAACAGAGAATCTTCCAGTTTTCTTTGAATTCTCTACCAGGAAATCTGTCATAGGACTGCCCTACAAGGAAATCAGAAAGCCCGCAACAATAGTCCCATCCATCTAGTCACCAAAGCTGGAAGAAGTTCATTTGTCACAAAGCAGAAGAGGTGTGCCAAGGGGAAATTGACACAATTGATCAATAACAATGCAGTGAGGACTGTGTTAGGTGACTGACACACTACCTAATTTAAGATGCTCTGCTTGTGTGCTCATGCACCAAGTCGTGTCTGACTCTTTGTGACCCCATGGAATATAGCCCACTAGGCTCCTCTGTCCATGGGATTTTCCAGGCAAGAATACTGGAGTGGGTTGCCATTTCCTTCTCCAGGGGATCTTCCCGAACAGGGATAGAACCCACGTCTCCTGCATTGACAGGCCGATTCCTCACCACGGAGCAACCTGGGGGGATAAGATTACTATTCCCATTTACAGATGAACCAACAAGACTCAGAGATGTAGAATACGTTTCTCACAATCCTCGCTAGTTGTGGTAGGGCCACGATTCTGTCAAGCTTCTTTGGTATTCCAAAGCCCACTCTAGTTGCCCCAGTTGTAAGTCAATGTTACACATTAAGGGAATCCTTGAGTGTCCCTGTACAGAGGGCAAGACCAAAGGAACCACTGAGTGGCTCTTCACCAGGTGTGATGTCTCAAACACATCACTTAATGACTTTGGAATTCAGTTTATTCCTCTACAAAACAAGTGCGTTGAAGTAGCCGCTTTCTAAAACCGTTCAGTGCCTTCGCCTTGCTCTGAAGGCAAGGCCACCACGTCCTATTTGCCTTGCCCCTGCCTTCCTGACATGTCATTCCCACTCATCACACTCTAGCTCTCAGGGACCTCCCTCCCTAAGCACCTCCAGAGGATGACGTCATCCCCACCTTAGCATCACAGGGCACACTGCTCCTGGGACTGGAGTTCAGGCCTTCTCTCAGCGCCATCTCACTGCCTGGGTAAATCCTGTCTGTCCTTCAGGCATCAGCCTCTCCATCGCTTCCTTGGAGAATTCTGCCCTGACCACAAGACCGAGGAAGATGATTCTCCTCTTCACCCTGCTCAAGTCCTAGCCTCCTATTCTCAAGACCACCAGCCAGCCCAGTCCACCTGCTTTCAAAACTCTGTTCTCATCAGGGACTATCCAGTCAATGAAAAATGTCAGCTTTTAGGAGACGTGCATCCTCGTACTCCTCCACTCCCACCCAACGTGCCAGTGTGCAAAAATACTTGGATCAAATACCGGAATCTAACAAAATGTCCATCCAAAGGCAATTTTTTAAATCAATGATTTGGTCTTTAAAAAGAACAGAGCAGGTCTGAATGTGCTAATGTGGAAAGACATCTATTAAATAGCGTTGTGTTTTAAAATACATGTTGTAGAAGAATATGTGTGATATGATTCCATGTTTTTTAAAATGAAAAATATTTATGCATTAATATGGACAGAAAACACTCCTAGATCGGAAGTGGGACTAGGAAGTGAGGAATTTTTTTTTTAAGTACACCTTCTTATACTGTTTTGTTTTTTTTACTATGAATATAAATTTTATAATTAAGTTTTTAAATAAAGAGGGAAAATCACTCAAGAGTAGCAGGAGTCTTCCAAGTACTGGAGGGGGTATACATCCTAGTTTCCTGCATGGATGGCCTAGATGCCTTTCCAAAAGCGTCCACCCAAAAGATCTGCTATGTCCTAGACATCTCTTTATCTTCCCCCCACTTCCCGTATGACTTGTCAACCCTCAAGAGCCCAGTTCTTATGAATTCTACTTTCAATTCCAGTGCAAACATTTTCCATTCAACTTCAATAAATACAGCAAGCAGTTACAGATTGCCTCCTGTGCAAAGCCTTAGACTAAGCATGTTTGGGAGGAAAAGTGATGATGACAATGACCTTGACTTCCATCCATCCATCCATTCATTCATTCGGTGTATACAACAGATCCTGGGTGAGCAATGCATATAAGACAGACATGCCCTGTACTGTCTCATATTTTACAAGCCAGTGACCCTAACCATCCTCCCCAGCCCACGCTCCAGAGTGAAGACGGTCACTCCAGCCTTAACCTAAGGGATGGCAGGAAGGATTCCAGGTGCCATGATACCATGGTGGCTAGGAGGTATTTGAGGAGCTTCTTTTTCTTCTGCGCACTCTCCCACCCTCCCAGTGTGGAGAATAGCCTTCTCCTGGCTCCTTTGATGTGAATCCTGGTTCCCCGCTGCAATTCCAGAAAGTTCTCCACAGATGGGGAAACCATCCAGACTATCAAGTGAAATGAAAATTATTATAGTGTTAGCAACAATAATAACAAGGAAAAATAATAGCCACCTTTTGGTAAGGATATTTTGTGTGCTATACATTTTAACTGATTATTCTCACCTTAGGTATTATCACCCCATTTTCCAGATGAAAAAATAAAGCCTCTGAAACACTAGCTTGAGGTCTTGCAAGTGGTAAATGGGAGTTTCAATCCAGGTGACTGACGTCAGTGGCTGCTTCCGGTCCCATGGAGACAGCATCGAAGCTGTTCACACAAAAGGCAAACATCTCTGACCCCACCTGCACTGTGTCCCCGTCAGCACACAGGCAGAACAAGACCATAAGGACAGAGGTGTTAGCACAGACATCCAAGATGAGTAGGTGGAATTACAGTGTGATTCTATGTCTCTTATTATTTGAAACAAAACCATAACTTAGAAAAAAATAAGCTTTGCGAATAAGAGATAACTTTAGCCTTCCAAACCAGGAATTACCTGCTTCTATAACAGACTGCTTGGTTTAATGAGGCACACACACTGGTGAGGCTGGTTAAGCAGTGGGTAGCGAGGTAGTGAGGCTTGATTTAATTTCTCCATGATTCAGACTTGTCCAGACATGTGTCCTCAAACTGTATTTGAGGGCAGTGAGGGTAAATAGTCCCCAGACCAGAAGATGTTCCCTCGGTCACCTCCCACTCGCCCTGTCTGCTGACCTCCGGAGGAAATTCAGCCCTGCAGTTAACATCTGTGGTCCAGGCAGCGGAGCTGGAGTAAAAGGTACTTAACCACCCAGCTCGTTTTGCAAGGTTAGAAAGAATCAATAGGAGATGTGTTTAATGCGGTATTTTATCAGGTCTCATCGCACTTTTAAAACTGAAATATCCACAGTGGTGTATGTCACCCTAGTCTCACAGTAGAGAATGGGCTTAGTGTGGTCTAACATAGATATCACGGCTTTACTACATACATGAAAAAAATAAAAATAAAAACTCGGGAGAGTCTTCTGGAATTTCACTCTTGGATAGTTTTCTCTCTGATCCCCCCTCCTCCTTCTCTCCCTTTCAAATGTTCATCCTTTCTGTCTCCTCCCCTCCCCTCCTCTCCTTCTCTCCCTTCTTCTTTCTTTGTTCCTTCTTTCATCCTTCCCTTTAATTTCAGCTGTCTGATTATCTCCCGTGGAAGATCGCCAGGGCCTCAGCAAACCGCCAAAGAAGCTGGGTGATTTCCCCTCCAGTTCCCGTGGGCACACATGTCGGCTGCGAAATCCAGACTCGGAAACTCTCTCAAGGTGGGCGGTGCTGGTTGGAACCCATCCGCTTAGGAAAGCAGACATTTCCATAAGCTTCAGTGCAGTTATTTTGAAAGAGAAACCTGTCTAGACAGAACATAATTAAACATAGCATCTTGTTCTTTTGTTAAGCAGACCACAAGGTAAAATTCTTTGTTGAGTCTAATACATAATATAGAATACCATTGGAAAATCAGAGATCGGAAGGTCAAAGTTATAACTTGGGTTTGTGGGGCGGTGGTGGTGCTGGTTTCGTAATGAAGCCTGTAGGGGAAACCATCCTCTATCACGGAATGGAGTGTCAAAAAAGATGAAAGAAACCAAATCTCAGTTCAAGGCTCTATCGCATTTGCACAAGCAGCCTTAAGGACATTCACCTTGTAAGAACTTGCCTGTAGAATTCTTAGTATTTTGGTTTAGAAGTAACTCTACAATATCATCTGGTCCTCTCCCCCACAGAGTGACTGCTGACACAGAGCCTCAATCGTCTGGCTTGAAAACTTACTGACAATTGCCATTGTTGAAATTTTCAAACCAAGTGGTTGAACTGGGAATAAAAAAACTGTATCGGTTTGCTGCAGGCTGCTGAAACAAGTACTGTTCAGCGGGAAGCTCAAATAACAGAAATGTACTGTCTTGAATTTCTGGAGGCCAGAAATCAGAGGTCAAGGCATCATCTGAGGGCTAAAAAGGAGAATCTCTCCCAGTTTCTGGCAGTTTGGAGCTTTCCTTGCCTCGCAGATGACAAGCCTCCTGTCTCTTCACATTGTTTTCTCTGTGGGTTTTCTGTGTGTCCAAATATCTATCTTTTTTTAAAAGTTCACCAGTTATATCGAATCAGGGGCTGCTCTAATGACCTCATCCTAACTTGACCGTCTGCAAGGACCCTGTGGTCAGGTAAGGTCTAGTAAGTCCTAGAAACCAAGGACTAGGACTTCCGGGTCCTCTGTAGGGGGAGGGGAGAGAACGGTGCAGCTGATACAGTAGCCATGTGTTTGCACACCCACATGTTCACCACCTGTTACCCTACTTTGAGCTGAAAAATGCTGTGTGCCCTCTTGGATATTTTCAATAAGTTCTATTTAATAGTGCCTTAACTACCCTGGAACTGAGGAGCTTACGTGCCAAAAAGGAATACAATTCCTTCCTTTGACCACCTGGAGAATGAACCTTCTCCAGGGCACAGGACAAAGGTGAGACCCAGGCCATATGGAAAAAATGGAGATTCCAGCCCATTCAAAACAGATGTTGCTCATCGTGGAACAAAGGTGTGGGTTGTGGCCTAGCCACTGTCCTTCCTTTGGAAATTCACCCAAAGCTGTGGGTGAAAGCTGACCCACCTGAACTCCTGTACTAAAGCAGTGCTTTGTCTTTCACATAAGTGGTAGAATAGCTCACTATACCATGAAATGGATAATCTAGAGGTCAAATTGAATCTAGTATAAATTATGACAACATTAGGTAAAATCCAACATGACATATCCTGGCATTGGTAATCCTACTAATACGAAGGTCAGTGAAGGCTTCTTTCTCTAATTTTCATCCACAGGTTTGTAACATAAAATATGCAAAAAAATGGTATTTTTTTATTGTCTTTAACCTAAGGTCCTCATGATTTAAATGTAAATCCCAGTGTCTAGGACAAAAATGTAGTGAACATATAAATGTAAAAATATCAAATAAAAGGGCCAAATCCTATGATCACAGGACCAAAAAATAACAGTACGTTTCCCTTCATCTTTCTGCCATCCTGACCACCACTTGGAAAATCATGCTTTTAAAATAATTCATGGCAGTTTTACTTCCAATTTTTTAAGGTATCTCCACACTGTTCTCCATAGTGGCTGTACGAGTTTGCATTCCCAGCAACAGTGTAAGAGGGTTCCCTTTTCTCCACACCCTCTCCAGCATTTATTGCTTGTAGACTTTTGGATCGCAGCCATTCTGACTGGCGTGGTTTTGATTTGCATTTCCCTGATATGAGTGATGTTGAGCATTTTTTCATGTGTTTGTTAGCCATCTGTGTGTCTTCTTTGGAGAAATGTCTGTTTATTTCTGCCATACGACCCAGCAATCCCACTGCTGGGCATACACACCAAGGAAACCAGAATCAAAAGAGACATGTGTACCCCAGTGTTCATCGCAGCACTGTTTATAACAGCCAGGACATGGAAGCAACCTAGATGTCCATCAGCAGACGAGTGGATAAGAAAGCTGTGGTACATATACACAATGGAATATTACTCAGAGGGCAAGGGTGGGATGATTTGGGAGAATGGCACTGAAACATGTATAATATCATATGTGAAACGAATAGCCAGTCCAGGTTCAATGCATGATACAGGGTGCTCGGGGCTGCTGCACTGAGATGACCCAGAGGGATGGGATGGGGAGGGAGTTGGGAGGGGGTTTCAGGATGGGGAACACGTGTACACCCGAGGCGGATTCACGTTGATGTATGGCAAATCCAATACAATATTGTAAAGTAATTAGCCTCCAATTAAAATAAACAAATTTATATTAAAAAAATAGAATAATTCATGTTGATGTGTGGCAGAAACCAGCACAACACTGTAAAACAACTATCCTTCAATAAAAGAATTTAAAAATGTATGTAGCGACGAAAGGTTAGCGCTTCCTTGGTTTGATTAACCTAATTAAGGAGGCTATTAAGGCCTTATTAAGAATCTTCTTACTTTATTTTGCTTCCCTGGTGGCTCAAAGGTTAAAGCGTCTGCCTCCAATGCGGGAGACTTGGGTTCGACCCCTGGGTCGGGAAGATCCCCTGGAGAAGGAAATGGCAATCCACTCCAGTATTCTTGCCTGGAGAATCCCATGGACAAAAAAGCCTAGTAGGTTACAGTCCACAGGGTCGCAAAGAATCGGACACGACTTCACCTTACTTTATTTTAAAATGAGGAATGCCTATAAATGTTCCCTATTTAATAACTGGATGAACCCACCAGAGTGTCTTAGATCTGAGAGACAAGAACTTTTTACAAAAGAAAATTCTAAACTAAAGCGTGAGTGGAGAGTTGAAAGCAGGGAACTATAAGCCTGTACAAGGAAGAATATTTTCCCTCTCTTGTCTTTCCGGTGAATTCCTTTTTTCCATAATAAAGGACAGAGAATTTAACATTTAATTTAAGGTTATTTGTCAGTACAGAACAGCCTTTGAAATTACAAAGGAGAGTCTGCCTCAGCCTGTAACATCCATTCTAGTTGCCTGGGGTGGGCACTCTGAGGATGTGAGTGAGTATAAGTGATTATTATCCATCTCCTATCGGTGGCTCAGACGGTTAAGCATCTGCCTACAATGTGGGAGAACTGGGTTCGATCCCTGGGTCAGGAAGATCCCCTGGAGAAGGAAATGGCAATACACTCCAGTACTATTGCCTGGAAAATCCCATGGACAGAGGAGCCTGGTAGGCTACAGCCCATGGGGTCGCAAAGAGTCGGACATGACTGAGCGACTTTACCTTACCTTACCTTACCTTATCACAGACAGATAAAAAAGTACCAAATCCCAGTGAAACACTTGCACACAATTCATTCTCTGTAGTATGGCTATTGTGAAAACCTTGGTAAAATTCTAAATTTTGTTCAAGCTCAAATAATCCAGGTAAACTGGTATGCATATAGCAGGGACCTGGTGTCATGCTGATGAAAAATGTCAGCAGGGACATCTGTCCTTCTGTCTCCAGTCCCACCCCACCCTAAATTGTCCTTCAACTTAGGCTCACCCTATAATTCAGGGCCTTCTTTCTCTGAGGATTCATCCTGGTTTGCTCTCAAACATGCTCATGTCTACTGTCGATTTCTGTCCTAGGAACCTAGTGGTCCATGCCTTCCACCCTGAATTGCTCGTATTCACTGAGGACAGCAAAGAAGAGGAATTGAACATGCTGATGTCTGGCCCTAAAGGCTATAGTGTGAAACAGGCTCTGCCATAAGCTCATTATAACACTTGGATAAAGACCTGCCTCTCAAGTCTTAGTCTCCTCATCTGCAAGACAGAAAAATTATGACCATCATCACAGTGTGGTTGTGAGCATTCAAGGATCTAATGAACCTGGCACATGTCAAATGCTTGGGAAATGTTAGTTATTATCACCATCACTAGCACTAATTGCTGTCAATGCTTTATCATTTAGATGTCTGCTATCCACTGTTCCTGTACAATCACATCACAAATGTATCTCTTTATCTGCCACGAATGAGGCATTAGAGTTCATTTAGTTCACCATTCTCATCGCTCACGTGTCACGTCAGTCTCGCCTCTTCTTCTGTCTCTTGCTTCCACTTTTAAGGCCCCTTCTGATTACATTGGACCCTCCAGGATAACCCAGGATAATCTTCCCAACAAGTTCAGCTGATCAGCAACTTGAATTCCACCTGCAGCCTTCATCTCCATTGCCACATAAGGTAACACACTCACAGGTTCTGGGGATAGGATGTAGACATCTTTGGGGAGCCATTACTCTTCCTGCCACAAACTTACAGGCACTTTAAGTATTTCTCCAACTTTTCTGCCAAAAAGCTTTTATTTTTTTTACTCGAAATAGAGAATGCTCAATTTTAAAGGGATGTCAATGCTTATACAGCAAATGAGTTTACCTGTTTGCGCTGAATGCCTTCATCAGCCCTGGGATTTGGGGAATGTCTACAGCACTCCCATGTCGCAGATGAACACCTGGGCCTGGAATTGGATTTGATATCCTGCTCCCAGTGAACTGGTTTCTCTTTACCCCTTTCTGCCTTCATAAAGGCCCTTAGAATCACTGCTCCTAATTCTATAGAGTGGGCCAGTCTGTAGCATGGCCTGGGCTGGCAAACCATGTACATTTCAGGCAAAAATAAATTAAAAAGACCAATACTTAAAAAAAAATCAGGGTAGAAAAAGAGTTTGATCAGAATTCAGAATATTAAATAAAAATTCTGTCATGTATACAAAAGTCCTTTGGATTTCTCCCCCATATCTTATTCCGATAAATGTGAAAACTGAGTAATTGAGATGATTTTTTAATAAAATGTGAAAGATATAGAAAAGCTGAATGAAGGAATAACTAGGGAAAAAATTTCATAGTTGTCTACAATTTCCTGAGAAGAAGGATGGAAGACTTTTCCTTTTCTTCTCCAAGTTCTTATATTGATATTGAAAAGGTGGGGCGGGGAACAGAAAAATAAGCCTACAGACCAATCTCCCTTATGATTATCGATGACAAATTCTAAATGAAATATTAGCAATTTAATTTGGAAATGTATTCTAAAAATCTTACACTGTGATCAAGAAGAATTTATTCTAAGTATGCAAGAATGATTTACTTCAGAAATCCAAAATGACTCACTGTATTCGATCAAAAGAGAAGTGACAGAGTATTAACTCTTTAAAATTCAAAGTGTATTTGATAATCTGTTGTTGTTTAGTTGCTTAGCCGTGTCCAAAGCGTTTGTGATCCCATAGACTGTAGCCTGCCAGACTCCTCTGTCCATGGGATTTTGCAGGCAAGAACACTGGAGTGGGTGGCCTTTCCTTCTTCAGGGGATCTTCCTGATCCAGGGATCAAACCCGTGCCTCCTACACTTCAGGCAGGTTCTTTACCACTGAGCAACCTGGGAAGCCATATTTGATAATATTCAACATCTAAAATTGATTTTATCAGTCTTTTAGTAAACCAGAAGTAGATACCAATATTCCTTATCATGATAAAGACCGCTGGTCCTCACTTTAAGCCAGCCATCATTAATGCTGAGATTCCCACACTAATGTTTGGAAAAAATGTGACACCTACTACTGCCACTGGCTTTTCAAAATTGTTCTGTAAGTTCTGGCCTTGCAAAAAGTCTTTAAAAGACAAATGACAATCTATAACGATTGTAAAGGAAGATGCAACTTATTAGGAGTAGCAGTAAAGAAAATAACAAAATTTAACGGAACGATATAAAAAGAACTGAATAAAAGAAAGGACAGGCCATATTCTGGGCTAAAAGCATAAAGAGGAAAACTCTCCTTCACCTGTTCCCAACAATTAATAGATATAATTAATTTTTAGGCCACGACTGAGTGACTGAATGGAACCGAAGAATTTGAAAACCTGGTAGTGAAAAGTTAAAGTACAACTGGGAGAATTAAATACTTCATAAGTGAACACCTAATTGCATAATAAGAAACATAAGACTGACTTTAGAAAATACATAAAATTCATGAATATATAGTATAATCACATGTAGAAGCATAAATATTATATTATAAAATAGTAAAAGTGACAGAAATAAAAACAATCTGAAAGTATAGAGTATTAGGTATAGAAATTATAAAGTCATAAAGAGACTTCTAGTCAGGCATTAAATAGCACGTAAAAAAGTATGATACCACAAGATCATGTTCACATATTTAGAATGATCCCAAACCTGTAAACATATACTCCAAACATGTACAAATAAACTATATATATTTTTATGCTGCCCCCCCCATTTTTTAAAAACTGGAAGATAATGTCTACTAAAAATGTAACATGCGTGTAAGCATTCTCTCTAGATGATATGCTTTTCTTCTCTCTTTTTCTTCTAATTTATTTATATTTTTAAACTTTTTATTTTATATTGGAGTATAGCTGATAAACTATGTTTTGACAGTCTCAGGTGGACAGCAAAGGGACTTGGTCATACATATACATGTAAATATTATTTTATTCTTCGTGGTTCACTTTGTAATATTTTCTGGAAGAAATACACTATAAAATCAGAAAAGACATAACATACCCAAATCATTTTGCATAATGTTTTGTGGCAATACTTATTTTTTTAATCACAGAAATCTATGAAAATCTTATATTTTCAATACCAACCCTGCAAACTGCATTATAAACAAATAAACACCAATTTTGGCATAAAGGCAATGGCAACCCACTCCAGTACTCTTGCCTGGAAAATCCCATGGACGGAGGAGCCTGGTAGGCTGCAGTCCATGGGGTCGCTAAGAGTCGGAGATGACTGAATGACTTCACTTTCACTTTTCACTTTCATGGATTGGAGAAGGAAATGGCAACCCACTCCAGTGTTCTTGCCTGGAGAATCCCAGGGACGGGGGAGCCTGGTGGGCTGCCGTCTATGGGGTTGCACAGAGTCAGATACAACTGAAGCGACTTAGCAGCAGCAGCAGCAGCAAAGGTCTTATAGACCCATTGACACATGTTCAAAGCCTCTAGGCAAAGAACAAACTGTGTACAAATTTCAAACCAATTCCTCATGCATTATCTCCATTTGCTGTTGTTCGGTGGACAAGTCATGTCCAACTCTTTCCAACCCCATGGACTACAGCATGTCCCTCACCATCTCCTGGAGTGTGCCCAAGTTCATGTCTATTGAATCAGTAATGCAGCCAACCATCTCATCCTCTGTTGCCCTCTTCTCCTTCTTCCTTCAATCTTTTCCAGCATCAGGGTCTTTTCCAATGAGTCAGCTGTTCACATCAGGTGGCCAAAATATTGGAGCTTCAGCGTCAGCATCAGTCCTTCCAAAGTGTATGCAGTGTTGATTTCCTTTAAGATTGACTAATTTTATCTTCTTGCCTTTCAAGGAAGCTCAAGAATCTTCTCCAGCACCACAGTTCGAAAGCATCAATACTTCGGCCTTCTTTATAGTCCAGCTCTCACATCTGTACGTGACTACTGGAAAGACCATAACCTTGACTGTATGGACCTTTGTTGGCAAAGTGATGATTTTGCTTTTTAACAAACTGTCTAGGTTTGTCATAGCTTTCCTGACAAGATGCAAGCATCTTCTAATTTCATGACTACAGTCGCCATCGCAGTGATTTTAGAGCCCAAGAGGAAGAAATCTGTCAGTGCTTCCACCTTTTCCCCTTCTATTTGCCATGAAGTCATGGGACCGGATGCCATGATCTTAGTTTTTTTTTTTTAATATTGAGTTTTAAGCTAGCTTTTTCTCTCTCTTCCTTCACCCTCATGAAGAGGCTCTTTGGCTCCTCTTTGCTTTCTGCCACTATAGAGCCTTGCCAAAACTTCATAATATTACAGATGCTACTTTTGTCATTTTGAAGATGAATAAATTGAGTAACAGGGCTTTCCAGGTGGCTCCACAGTAATGAATCTGTCTGCTGTTCAGGAGACACAAGGGGATGGAAAGATCCCCTGGAAAAGGAAATGGTAATCCATTCCAGTATTCTTACCTAGAAAATCCTATGGACGGAGGAGCCTGGTGGGCTACAGTCCATAGAGTCACAAAGAGTCAGACACAACTTATCAACTAAACAACAACGCAAAGTGAGCAACAGGAAGTTAAGAATACACAGCTAACAGGGACAACACAAGTGGCTGAGTCTTCATGCCCTAGCACTTCCTGTGTTACAGCACAGCTTGATTTCTTAAGTGCAGAATAGGATATTGTCAAATAAACAAAACCTGAGCTTGAGTCCTGATAGACCCCTGAAACTTTGGGAAATCCCCCAACCTCACCATGACTAGGTTTGCTCATCATTAAAGCAGAGATAATAATACTTGCCCTGCATATGCCCCTGAGTTGCTATGGAGACGAAATGTCGAGGAAAGCACTTGCAAACAGAATTTATCTTTACTATTATTAATACACGGGCGTTTCTATTACGAATCTATTAAAACTCGACCCAGCTCTGGGATAAGTGCTGATGGAATGTAGGTAGTGCCAGGGGCCGGGGGAGACAAAGCTTGTTACTTAAAGGCAATTAAAATGTCCCATTCTTTGTTGGAAAAGTGTGTCTCTCTGAGTAATTAACAGTCTGCTGTGCCCTGGACAATGGTTTGCTGGCAGAATTCTCTCACATCAGTTGTAGGTGCCATCTTGTAAAGTGAATCAACAAAATGGGGAGTTCCTTGCTTTAATTTTTTTTTTTTCATTTTCACAGGTATCTGTCTAATTTAATGCTGTGACAATATTAATGATTAAAATGTTAAGCAATTTTCAAAGTCTTTCCACCGAATTCTTCACAGACTTGCTGAAGACTAAAGAACAATCCAGAAATGGTAAGAGATTCCTGCAACCATTTTTACGGTCCGAGGTCATTCACTTGCCTTGAAACACAGCACTGTGACTTACTTAGGGTTGGTCCTCCATAAACAGGAGCTGAGCCTAAGTGTGTAAGTGAGATGCTAAGTTCGTGCTGAATATAGGCTCTGACAGTAAAAAGCTGGATGCCATTTCATCTCAGTGAGACTCAGTTTCCTCGTCTGTAATCTGGATAACATGATACCTGTTTCAATGTGGGAAATCCTTTAGACTGCAATGGACTGTGAAGAACGCGGGAGGAAACCTTTAGAGCATTTGGGACTTGCCTGAGTCAGTTCCTTCTGGCGTCTTCTTTAACACAGAACATGGGTGACATCACCTGATGTACTTAACATGTGGTCCCTAAAACTGAACTGAAACTCATTCCTGACACTTTTATTTGGTTTTCCCTGATGATTGCATTTGCCTCCTTAGCTACTCCTTGTTCACGATTCACCAGGGGATGGCTCATTTGGATTGATCATCTATTTTATTTCTTATGCACCCAGCAGAACGGTAGTTAAAGTTCAAAACTTACGTGATGGTTCTTTCATCCTTAGTCATAACCCTTCTACCATTGCTCCAGATTGATAGTTATAGAGCCCATAAGTGTAAGATCACTCCAGGCTGCTCTTCCAACCTCTAAATGGAGTCAGTCCTGAGGGATGGATAGAATTTCACTGCGTTTTCCCATTTCATTTGTTCAATGAAATCATTGTTTGGCCTTTGTTCTGTACTTTTGCCCTTTCTGGTATTGAGATGGACCATTTAGTAACCCCTTCAATGTTTCTAGGAAAACTAGGAATTTTAAATGTACTCTCATCAAATCTTCAGAACTTGGTTTTTCCCCTAAATACAACATACCCCAAAATCCTCCCCCACCACAGCATTAGGCATTTGCTGTCTGTTTGCTTGTATTTATATGCACGTAGAAGTAAGTGGATGTATAATTCTGTAACATGTGAAGTTGTGTGCATGTTCTTAGTCACTCAGTCGTGTCCAGCTCTTTGTTAACCCATGGACTGTAGCCCACCAGGCTACTCTATTCATAAGATTCTCCAGGCAAGAATATTGAAGTGGGTTGCCATTTCCTTCTCCAGGGGTTCTTCCCAACACAGGGATTGAACCTGTGTCTCTTATATCTCCTGCATTAGCAGGTGGGTTCTTTACTGTCTGAGCCACAAGGCAACATTCAAATCATCACCTGAAAATGAATCACTTATTGTCACTAACCAGGTCATATTACTGTAGTGTGATCACACTTACATTAAAGAACACCAGAACTTCAGCCTTACCTGGAATCAACCGAAACCCTTGTTAAAATAGATATTAGCAAACCTCACCCCAGAATTATTGAGTCAGACTGTAGAGATGAGGCTCAGAATTGGCATTCTTCAAAAACATTGAGAAAGCATTGTGGTGAAGTGGTTCAGCCTGGTTCCTACATGACATCTCTATTTCTGACTCTCCTATGAGAATCTAACATTTCTCCTGGAGAGTTCTTAAAGAGGACAAGCTCCCAAACAAATTTTGTTAACATAGTTCCAGGTGACAGCTGGCAAACGCAACCTGACTTGGCATCCCACCCTCAGAAGTTGGAACCTACAAGACCTCAGGCAGGCTGGGATCTTCTTTATGGTGGAGCAAAATGGTAGGTTTTTTAGGCAGCTCTGTTTACCATCCGCTTTGTACCTTCCTCTTTCCCTAAGAAGCCTTATCTGACCACTTTTACTGACATCACATTTCATGAAATTTAATGAGGTTCTTCCATTTGAGATATCACTGATGATCCTAGAAATGATGGTCTAATATCAAAAAGATGCTGAGATGACTAGGAAATTCCCACATAGTCTCAAGTATTTGCTGGCTCTCCACATTCCTCTATTGCTTTCCTTCATCTATCAACCCTTTGGAAGAAGAATATAGATATTCACAGGAGTGAAGAAGGGAATACACTTTTTTCTGAATTTACCCAGAAAAAAATGAGAGACCTCCATCTAACCAGTCATTCATTATTCTTTATTCACCTCTTTTTAAAAATTTTAGCTTAAGAAGTAATTTAAGCAGTCATATACAATTGTACTCTCTGTAGTCCACTGAGTTCACGCTATAATTCATAACCATTACCTCACCAGCCCAAGACTTTTAATTAGAATGGTGACATTATCTTACTGACCCATCACTTCTTTTCCTCACCAGTGACTTGTCACATGACCGTGGGTGAGTAACTTTGACTATCTGTGGCCAGGAGCTCCTATCTACCCCAGTGTAAGGAGATTAATGACCTATTGCCAGCGAGGATTTGGGGGCTCGTAAAAGGAACACACGTTTCACTTAAGTAACAAATAATCCCTGATAAAAGTGATGACTGCTGTGTTTTAAAATAAAGTTGAGATACCATTTAATGCCTGTAGAGGAAGTTTTTCTCTAAGATATGTATAGATAAAGATGAAGTTATCAAACTGCCTGACTTCAGACGGATCCAACCCTAACCAGTGAGGCAAACTTAAGTCCAGGAAAAAGGAATTTGTGTCTGAGTTTGAACTTCATTTCAGTGGGCATGGAAAGCTAATAGCACTCTTTTCTCCCTTAGAATAAATCAGTAGAACCTCTTGTATAAGGAATAAAAATTAGAATAACTCTAGGAAGCACACACATGTCGGTGTTATTCTCTGGGGAACACAGCACACGTACTCACACCCCACATGTTTTTACATACATCTGCACACTTACAAATTTGGCACCATGATGGCTCAACCATTGTTTTTGAATCATCCACAAAAAAAATTGATTTTGGTGCAAGCACATTCATAAGAAAATGAAGTCATATAGCCAGCTATTTTCAACTAGCACTTGGAACTGAGTATAACATTTAAGTTCTAGATGTTCTAATTCACAAGAAAAGTTTAAAGATCCAGTAGATTTTTCTTTTCCATTTTATGACAGATATTTGGTTGCTGAAGGATTTTTTTTTTCAGCTTTTTTTTTCTTTTTTTTACCAACACACTTAGAGATCTAACTCATGCTTCAATGAGAAAATCTACACCTGTGATCTGCAGCTGTTCGTAGTGGTTAGATAAAGCGGGTCAAGAGAGTAGCCTTCACAACTGGTTATGTATGGAATAAATAGAGGTAAAGTTTTGGAAATCAATTTGTTGGTTTGTAACCCAAATCCCACCAATGTTAAATATTGGGCAAGAAGAAGGAGATTGTTGAATAAATTATAGAATGTTCACTTGATAGAAATACCACAGTGATAAGCAAGAAGCCTGGTTATCAATTACAAATATGCTCATAATATCATGTTAAATGAAAAAGTCAACACATAAATCAATAGATCAGAAGAGAAAATTTTGAAGTAAATTTCCACATTTATGGAAAAATAGTTTGAGGCAAAGATGACATTTCTGATTAATGAAGAAACAGGCATTTTCTAATCGTGCTGAGTCAACTAAGTTGCTACCTGAAAAAGTGTAATCCTCCTTAATATGTATTCCAATATAAAGGCCCAGAAGAATGATAGAAAGTGACCCCATAAAAGCAGTAGGATAAAGCATAGAAAAATATTATATTCTTAAAATTAAAAAGCCTTTCCAACCATACCATTAAACCTGAAAGACAATAAAAAATTGATCAACCCAACTGTGTAAAAGCAGGCTTTTATATGCTCCTCTCCCCTGAATAAACATCATAACCAAAGTCAAAAGACAATATCTAGAGAAAATATTTACCACTCTTAATGTAAAGGTCTAATTACTATATAAAGAGTTCTTTAAAATCAGCGTTAAAAACCCTATTGAAAATGGGCAGATGTTAGCAAAAAATTATAGAAAATAAATATGATGGCTTTTAATCATGGACAAAGTTTCTCAAGTTCATTTATACTAAGAAACAGAGAAGCTAAAACTTCAAGAAGGTACTGTATTTTACCTGTCAGGTTAACAAAGACCAAAAACTCGATGACACACCACATTATGGGATAATGAACACTGTCATTCATTGCTAGTTGGTGTATAAGTTGGTAAACCTCTTGGAAGCCAGTCAAAATACAGAAAGCACATACTGTTTGACCCAGCAATTCCATTCCTATGAGTTTCTCATGAAGATGACATTTTAAAGTTTCTATACTCTAAATTCAAGAAAGGAAAAGATGACTGTTCTTTGGCCATAGTCCCAAGACATAAACAATTCACTACAACTTTTTTTCAAAGTCATTCCAGTCCATCAGTGGAAATGAGATTTACTAACTGCACTTCTTAAAGGCACATGCCATTGCCAAGTTTCTGCAGCTGAAGGTCAACCAATCTTGAAACACTCTTGCTTCTGGAATTTGTCAATTCCTGCTCTCAATGCTTCCCAAACCCTATATAAGATCAGCTTCTTCATTATTTTGATACAACTAAATCCCACATCTACTCTTTTCCCTTGTATAGCAAGAAAAAGAGTCAGTTTTTGCTGTAGGTACTGAGTGATGGGCTTTGCTTTCAAACCAAATACACATATGAGAAACAACTCGTGTGTAAGGGCGTTCATTCAAGTATTCATCAAATATTGCTTAATAGAGAAAAATTGTAAACAATAAAAATAATCTGGAAGGTCCAGTAAATTAGAAATCCAGAGATGATATCAGATGTCTCCTTGACCAGGAATTAGTTGTCATGGGGCAAAGGAGGGAAGAAGAGATGTGTATATTTCATTTACTCACTTGTAATGTTTTTTTCTTAAATATTGCTCAGGATTTCAAACAGTATGTGCCATATGGAAAAAAAAAACATATGAATTGGTAGCAAAATAATAATAGCTGCCATTTCTAAATAGCCAGGAGATAGTTTTTGAAGGGTCCTTTCCCAAAAGTATTTCATAATTTTGTGACATAACATTTTAAATTAAAATATTTTTAAATACTATGCCAGAGATAATACAAAAATACAACAAACACAACTATTCCCTTGCAGGGTGGCATATAACAAAACGTGGAGGGACATAAAGAGAATCTTGCTTATTAAGAGCACTAATCTAAAGCCAAGAGAAAGGAAGCATCCAAGAAGCCCAAGTATATCACAAAAGCCCAACTGACAGAACAAGACCTTCCTATGATATCAAGAGGCTTCAGGCAAAAGCCCAAAGCTCAGCAGAGACTTGGACCTCTAGAGCTCAGACCAGGAGCTTCTCCCAAGAGCTCCCAATGCCTCGCCAGTGAGGCATTGTAACCAAGAAGCAACACAGGTGCAGGTTTTGTCTATATTCTGCAGTAGACCTAAAAAGAAGCAAGAAACACTTCAAATTTTACACTTCCCCCCAATGCACTAACTAATACAAGGAAGGACTCAGCAGTATCAACTTACAGAAGATAATATTTGCTTACACCATAGCACCCATCAGAAATACTTCGTCTCCAATGTCAGATGGCTGAACCATCAAGTTCACCGAAAAACAGCTTCTAATCTCCTCACCTTTAGACAGCATGATCTTGGAATTCAGAGTGTTTTTTTCTTTCACCAGATCACTCTCTAAAGGGAGAAAAAAGTGGAATGAGTTAAATAATGTAATGAAAAAATATAAAATAAATTCAGTTTAGAAGAAAAACTCAACTTGAGGTCATGAGGCTAGGAAAATGATAACTTCTTCAGCCTGGTCTTGGCAAATCACACTGAAGTATTGCTTGGATTCTCATCAGTAATCTTGTTGGTCTCAATTAATTAGAATTAACTCCATCCTCTCCCACTCCTTATGTCAGTGGTTTGGTATTTTCCTTACACTCTACTACACTCTAGGGCTTCGCTGGTGGCTCAGACTGCCAAGCATCTGCCGGCAGTGTGGGAGACCTGGGTTTGATCCCTGGGTTGGAAAGATCCCCTGAAGAAGGGAACGGCTACCCACTCCAGCATTCTTGCCATGGACAGAGGAGCCTGGCGAGCTATAGTACATAGGGTTGCAAAGAGTCAAACATAAGGGAANCAAACACAACTATTCCCTTGCAGGGTGGCATATAACAAAACGTGGAGGGACATAAAGAGAATCTTGCTTATTAAGAGCACTAATCTAAAGCCAAGAGAAAGGAAGCATCCAAGAAGCCCAAGTATATCACAAAAGCCCAACTGACAGAACAAGACCTTCCTATGATATCAAGAGGCTTCAGGCAAAAGCCCAAAGCTCAGCAGAGACTTGGACCTCTAGAGCTCAGACCAGGAGCTTCTCCCAAGAGCTCCCAATGCCTCGCCAGTGAGGCATTGTAACCAAGAAGCAACACAGGTGCAGGTTTTGTCTATATTCTGCAGTAGACCTAAAAAGAAGCAAGAAACACTTCAAATTTTACACTTCCCCCCAATGCACTAACTAATACAAGGAAGGACTCAGCAGTATCAACTTACAGAAGATAATATTTGCTTACACCATAGCACCCATCAGAAATACTTCGTCTCCAATGTCAGATGGCTGAACCATCAAGTTCACCGAAAAACAGCTTCTAATCTCCTCACCTTTAGACAGCATGATCTTGGAATTCAGAGTGTTTTTTTCTTTCACCAGATCACTCTCTAAAGGGAGAAAAAAGTGGAATGAGTTAAATAATGTAATGAAAAAATATAAAATAAATTCAGTTTAGAAGAAAAACTCAACTTGAGGTCATGAGGCTAGGAAAATGATAACTTCTTCAGCCTGGTCTTGGCAAATCACACTGAAGTATTGCTTGGATTCTCATCAGTAATCTTGTTGGTCTCAATTAATTAGAATTAACTCCATCCTCTCCCACTCCTTATGTCAGTGGTTTGGTATTTTCCTTACACTCTACTACACTCTAGGGCTTCGCTGGTGGCTCAGACTGCCAAGCATCTGCCGGCAGTGTGGGAGACCTGGGTTTGATCCCTGGGTTGGAAAGATCCCCTGAAGAAGGGAACGGCTACCCACTCCAGCATTCTTGCCATGGACAGAGGAGCCTGGCGAGCTATAGTACATAGGGTTGCAAAGAGTCAAACATAAGGGAATCGACTTAGCACCCATCTGTCTAAAAGGAACTGTTGATCTTCAGGTATTCTGTGCAGACTCCGGCAAACACAGTGATGTACTCTGGGTAAGCCCCTCTCTAACAGAAGCCCTTCTGCCCCCAGGTTACTGCCTCAGAAGGGGCAGGCCCAGAACACACCTTGAAATTAAGGCCGCTGCAGCAGGTACTGCAAATACCAGGGAAAGTATTCATTCCTGCCACATGTCACAGGCCAGGCCATTGGGTACACGCAGTAGATCACGCAGAAGGGCAAACTGATCCATCTGAAAAAGCTTTTTTTTTTTTGCAATCCTTTACTAACTCTTCCCAGACTCTCACTCACATCCTCAATTCCATTTCACGCTGCTCCTCCTCTGGAGTCTTTGCTCAGCGGGGCTCTGCTCTGTTCCCACCGCTCCCTGGGTGAGCTAAATGCTCTTTCCACACGCCTTCGTGTGTGCTGAGTCGTTTCAGTCGTGTCTGACTCTTTGTGACTCTACAGACTATAGCCCGCCAGGCTCCTCTGTCCATGGGGTTCTCCAGGCAAGAATACCGGAGTGGGGTGCCATGCCCTCCTCCAGGGGATCTTCCCGACCCAGGGACTGAACCCGCATCTGCCTCGGCTCCTGCATTACAGGCAGACTCTTTGCCACTGAGCCAACGCTGTCTCCAGTTCTCTCACACTCAACATTATTTGTGCCCACACAGGGGTACTGCTTGTTTCCTAATGTCCCATGGAAATGGCCGGTCTGACAAGGTTTCACTTGGCTCCTTTGACACCCACTCTGTTTTGATTTGCAAAGTCCATTTTAACGTTCTTGTCAATGTTACAAAACAGGGATTTTCAGGAGCATCCAAGTAAGCCCGGAGCACTGGACCGGGGAGCCAGCAGGGTCCGCCTCCCCTTTGATGCCATGCTTGGGTTGATCTGACGGGGCTGGCATCAGTGCAGGAGTGCTAGGGCATCTGTTTATCCCCCCAACACTAGTCATAGAGACTTACAGTGGGGGAAACCCTGGGGCACTTGTGTCTGTTCCCTATTCCTGATGTGTAGGTAAGAATGTGGATCTATGCATATCTGACGGAGGAAAGGAACAGGCCAAGCTGACTCCATCTTGAAAAGAAGGAAACTCCATCTTGCACTTTGAGTGAGCTTTGGACTGTGTGCCTGGTAACCATGGGGATAACATACCTATGGCCGAACAGGCCTCCCCGACTGAGAGACACCAGATTCCATACCAAGATTTCCCGTTGCCAAAAAAGAGCATGATAATGACTATGTAGCCAGTCCCCTTTGTAATCTGTATGGCACCCATTGGTGTAGGCTACTATGTATAACCAGCTGACCCTTGTGATTATGAATCATGGCTGTGACCTGATTGTATCTGCCTTTCACATTTTCCAGACTAGGTTTAAGGAATCTGGGGAGGTGGGCTTAACAGTTCACTTAAGGTTGTCACAGAAGTCGGTCGGGGTCCTTGGCTAAGAGGAGACTCGGCCTTGGGCCGGCCAGTGTAATAAACTGCACTCCACTGTCTGCGTTGTCCTTCTGAGTGAGTTTGTTTCCCAGAACGCGTGGCTACCACATATCAGTGATGTAAATGTGGAATCCAGAAAAATGGTACAGATGGACCTGTTTGCAGGGTGACAACAGAGACGTAGACATAGAGCGTGTGTACAGACGTGGAGGAGGAAGGCGGGGTGGGGGATGAATTGGGATTTGGGGGTGGACATATATACATGACCACGTGTAAAACAGATAGCTAGTGGGAACCTCTGTACGGCACGAGGAGCTGAGCTTGGTGCTTGGGATAACCTAGAGGGGTGGGATGGGTGAACCAGGAGAGAAGGCCGATTCACTTGGTTGTACAGCAGAAACTAGCCCAACACGGTAAAGCAACTATACCCCAATAAATTCATAAACATTTTTAAAAGAATGTGGAGATATACTGAACTGTAGGTTTTTTTTTTTTCCAATTTTTCTGTATGTTGTTGTTACCGAGTCCAAGCTCGCTCTGCCCGCTACACACGACAGGCCAGTGATTGCAAGAAACGAGGGGTTGAAACAAGAAAGAGACTTGAATCAGGGAGCCAGCTGACCAAGGAGATGGCAGGCTAGTGCCTCAAAATAGCCATCTTGTCAGGGCCTGGATGCCCGGCTCTTTTATGGACCAGAGATGAAGGTTGAGGGGGCCGAGGGAGGTGAGGAAACAGTAAAAAGACTATTCAACCGCTGCAAATGTCCCCTAAAATGGCAAGCGACACAGAGGGATGTGTTAGTTTCACTTCCTTGCAGTCCTTTACACGGGGGCTGATCAGGTTATCTCCCTGAGGCAGGCCATTATGGACGTTTATAATAACAAAAGAAAAGTTTAAGTTACAGAGGCAGATCCGGTGTAAATTTAAAATTAACCAAAAAAAAAAAAAAGAGAGAAAGAAAGAGAAAAAAAAAATCACCCCTTCCCGGTTACATAATGGTGCCTTGACATTCTAAAACAAACCTTTCTGGTTGCCTTCCTTAGAGACAGTCAAGGGCCTAGTCAGGAGTGTGTCTTTGACAGATGAACTAACCAGTCCAAAATCACAACTCCTCTCCCTGACCCATACAGCCCAGGGGTAGATCCCACTTTCCCTTCAGCACTAGGACCAACTCCAGAGCCCAAAGCCCACGGGAGCCATTCCAACTAGCCTGTCCTAAGCTGTGCTTCCACCTTTCCTGTGTGTGTGGGCGTTAGTCACTCACTCGTGTCTGACTCTGGGCAACCCCACGGACTGTGGCCCACCAGGCCCCCCTGTTCATGGAATTTTCCAGGCAAGAATAATGGAGTGGGTTGCCACTCCCTGCTCCACAGGATGGTCCCGACCCAAGGATCTAACCCACGTCTCCTGCATTGTAGGCAGATTCTTTACCATCGGAGCCACCAGGGAAGCCTTGCCTTTCCTGGGGAAACCTCAGTAAAGACCAAGGCCTCAGGGCTGCCCCTCCACCGCCAACTTCTGCCTCCACTCTGGAGTCTTTCCCATAAGGTCCTGCCTCAAGTCGCCATAATGTGATCAACTTTGTTTCGTTTTTTCCCTGAGCCTCTCCTTGATCTCATCTTGTGGCCATATCTGAATGATTATTCATAAAAGAATACAGCACACGCACACGCACACACACAGTGTGGAGGATATAGAAAGTGTAAGTTGAAGACAAGTTCCCAGGAAAGGCATCTTCTTACAGCTTCACATTTGCTAACAAAATCCAAATTTCTTGCTGCCTTGACTTCCTTCCCTAGCATTCTCTGAAGGCAACTTTCAAAAGAGCCACCTGTAACATGCTTCGTGCCAGGTTCCATAACCATAAGCAAATATGAGCCCAAATGCCACCTCCTCAGAGAAGCCTTCTACCATATGCCGGGTCCTTCTTCCTGGCTGTCCCCTTCATGCTCTCCTCTGCTGCCTGGCACTATTTCTTCACAGCATGTGGACCACCTAATGAAACACCACCCATGTGTATCAGGTTAAGTGACTCCTGTCCCCACACTCACCCCTCTATCCCCACTTGTGATTGGGAGGCCTTGGTTATCCATGGACGGATGCCCAGCACAGGGCAAGGTGTAAACCAGATGCTCTACACAGGTCCATGGAATTCCTTAAGTTAATCTGTTTCCTGTTCAGATGAGCTAGAAAGGTCCAGAGAGTTGGCCCAGCCCAGCCTAGATTACTCAGAGAATCGTAATAACATTTTGTTCAAGTCCAGAAATATTTGCTGTAAGTATTGGCTCAGAATTTTTTGTTTTGCTTTGTTTTTCAGAAAATAAATAAAAGTAATAGATAGGGGATGCTTTTTCCCTCAAGGGAAGTCCAGAAAAGTAATTGTATATTCTACAAAGAACATAAATATTTCTTAGTCATGAACGAGAGATTTTTAAGGAATTCTCAGGAATTCTGAGCCTTAACCTTCCTCTTCCCATGGTGAATTAGAAGCCATAGAGGCTGCTGTACACACAGATTCTACATACGAATCTGAGGGTCATGCTTGTCCCCTCAAAGCCATCACTGCTCCTTGTACAAAGCTTTTAAAAACCTCACATTGAAAATCAGGCTTGGATTTAACAGACTCTCATCCCAGATCCGTGGCACAATTAAGCTTCTTACCCCCCTTTCATGTTCTCCTATGATTTTTCTGTTCTCCCTTTTGGCTCTCTCTTCATTTCATCATCCCAGTAAACTTTATGCCCTACTAGATATAAAATAGATAAGCTACAAAGATTCATTATATAGCATAGGGAACTATATTCAACATCTTGTAATAAACTATCAGTTCAGTTCAGTCACTCAGTCGTGTCCGACTCTTTGCAACCCCTGAACCGCAGCACGCCAGGCCTCCCTCTCCATCACCAATTCCTGGAGTCTACCCAATCTCATGTCCATTGAGCTGGTGATGCCATCCAACCGTTTCATCCTCTGTCATCCCCTTCTCCTCCTGCCCTCAGTCTTTCCCAACATCAGGGTCTTTTCAAATGAGTCAGCTCTTCACATCAGGTAGCCAAAATACTGGAGTTTTAGCTTCAACATCAGTCCTTCCAATGAGCACCCAGGACTGATTTCCTTTAGGAGGGACTGGTTGGATCTCCTTGAAGTCCAAGGGACTCTCAAGAGTCTTCTCCAACACCACAGTTCAAAAGCATCAATTCTTCGGTGCTCAGCTTTCTTTATAGTCCAACTCTCACATCCATACATGACCACTGGAAAAACCATAGCCTTAACTAGACAGACCTTTGTTGACAAAGTAATGTCTCTGCTTTTTAATATGCTATCTAGGTTGGTCATAACTTTCCTTCCAAGGAGTAAGTATCTTTTAATTTCATGGCTGCAGTCACCATCTGCAGTGATTTTGGAGCCCAAAAAGATAAAGTCAGGCACTGTTCCCACTGTTTCCCATCTATTTGCCATGAAGTGACGGGACCAGAAGCCATGATCTTAGTTTTCTGAATGTTGAGTTTTAAGCAGCTTTTTCACTCTCCTCTTTCACTTTCATCAAGAGGCTCTTTAGTTCTTTTTTGCTTTCTGCTATAAGGGTGGTGTCATCTGCATATCTGAGGTTATTGATATTTCTTCCGGCAGTGCTGATTCCAGCTTGTGCTTCTTCCAGCCCAGCATTTCTCATGATGTACTCTGCATAGAAGTTAAATAAGCAGGGTGCCAATGTACAGCCTTGACGTACTTTTTTTCCTATGTGAAACCAGTCTGTTGTTCCATGTCCAGTTCTAATTGTTGCTTCCTGACCTGCATCCAGATTTCTCAAGAGGCAGATCAGGTGGTCTGGTATTCCCATCTCTTTCAGAATTTCCCACAGTTTACCGTGATCCACACAGTCAAAGGTTTTGGCATAGTCAATAAAGCAGAAATAGAAGTTTTTCTGGAACTCTCTTGCTTTTTCCATGATCCAACGAATGTTGGCAATTTGATCTCTGGTTCCTCTGCCTTTTCTAAAACCAGCTTGAACATCTGGAAGTTCATGGTTCACATATTACTGAAGCCTGGCTTGGAGAATTTTGAGCATTACTTTACTAGTGTGTGAGATAAGTGCAATTGTGTGGTAGTTTGAGCATAATGAAATGTAATTGAATATATACATTTGTATTTGCATAACTGACTCACTTTGCTGTATACCTGAAACTAACATAATATTGTGATCAACTACACTTCAGTGTTTAAAAAGTATATTACACCTGTGTGGAATCAGTAAGTCATAAGTAAATACACTACCTATGAAATGAGGCAGAGAGGAGTGTGCATGCATCTTCAGGTGTGTGTGAGTACACATAGACCTTGGGTCAGCCTGTGAGCCTCTGTGTGGAGAGGCTCTGAAGGTTTAAAGAGGAGGGAACCCTGAGCTGACTTGACCCTGGAGATACAGCCTCCCCAACAAGTGCCACAACCTTGAATCCTCCCCAGAAGACCAATCCCTATTCACTGACAAGCTGGAAAGCCTAAAAAATCCAACACTCCCTGCATCAGCTGGCAGGGGTGGGGTGTGGAGGTGGGAAGCAGCCTCTGATGGGCAAGGGTGGTTACCTAGGGTATTTCATGAGACAGTGAAGGTGACTCTGGCAGTAATAATGAGAAACAAAATTCTCAGTATCTTGGTTTTCTTAAAAATGCTTCTAATTTTTTTCTTTCCAGTGATTAGAGTTAAAACAGATTGAGCATATAAACAAATAAAACTAAAAAGTATGGCTAGTTCAGTTTGAATTGGGATAAACAATGAATGTATTTTTCCTATAAGCTTGTTTCCTATAAGTTTGTTTCAGGCAGTATTTGGTAATCCTTGCTGTGAGCAATACTGATTTCTCTACACCCCATCTCCAGTTTAGCCATTATATATGTGACTGTGTCTGAAACTGCTGGTCATTGGATATTGTAGGAATAATCACTAATTCAAAGAAAGATGCATGAGCCCTATTGGGAAATCCAAAGAGCACTGCTATTACTAGTCTTAATTTACCCTGAAGTGACAATGAAAATCTCTTGCTCTGCACATGTGAAATAACTCAAACATTGACACTACACCTCACAGCATTCAAGATTTTAGTTTCCCAACCAGGGATTGAACCAACCTGCATCACTGCAGTGGAAGCATTCTTAACCACTGGGCACAGGGAATCCCTAAACAGAAGTTGTTAGGTTTTGTTTTGTTGTTTTTTTTTTAATTCTCAGAATACATGTTCTTCCCATCGAATTACGAGACATTTAGAGAGATTGTAATTTTTTTATTCTAAATAAATAAAATAAGCAACACTTATTTATGCTTTTAATAAGTCCATCTCCATTGGAGAGAACTATTAGTCTTAGTGGAAATTTCCCACAATGTCAGTGTATTTTAGGGTGTGCTATCAAAAGTCACCCATATGGTCTGCAAAGATTTACAAATATTTAAGGTTTTGTAAGCACTATGATTTCTTTAAAAGCTTGGAAACCCCAGATTTGTATTAAAGAATGTTTCGAAAGATTTTAAGTAAGTTTCCATGAGTCAAATTCTGTGAAAGGGGGAAAGAATGACTTATTCGAATAGGGAAACACTAGTTCAAAAATCCGTTCTCCAGTGTTGGTAGGATACAGTTAGAAAAGGCTGATGAGAGAATCTGCCCTGTTTTTTGAGTCTCATTCACCTCTTCATTTCAGGCCTACATGAATTTTATTTGATGAACTTGGACCCCACTCATGGTGGGAGTAAGCTAGTTATTCATCAATCCACACAGCCCTGGTATTGAACATTTATAGCAGTCCTGACACAGAAATTCATTTAATAATTATTAGCTGAGTAATATTCCAGTACTCAGCAATAAAAAAGAATGAATTTGAGTCAGTTGTAGTGAGGTGGATGAACCTAGAACTTGTTATACAGAGTGATGGAACTCAGAAAAACGAATATCATGTATTAATGCGTGTATATGGAATCTAGAAAAATAGTACTAATGAACCTATTTACAGGAAAGGAATGGAGACGCAGATGCAGAGAACAGATTCATAGAGGTTAGGAAAAATTGAGAAAGTAGCTTTGACATATGTCCATTGCTGCTGCTGCTGCTAAGTGGCTTCAGTCGTGTTTGACTCTGTGCGACCCCATAGACGGCAGCCCACCAGGCTCCCCCATCCCTGGGATTCTCCAGGCAAGAACACTGGAGTGGGTTGCCATTTCCTTCTCCAATGCAGGAAAGTGAAAAGTGAAAGTGAAGTCCCTCAGTCGTGTCTGACTCTTCACGACCCCATGGACTGCAGCCTACCAGGCTCCTCTGTCCACAGGATTTTCCAGGCAAGAGTACCGGAGTGGGGTGCCACTGCCTTCTCCGTGTGTCCATTACAGTGTGTAAAATAGATAGCCTCTGGGAAGGTGCTGTATCACACAGGGAAGCCACTCTGGTGCCCTATGACAACCTAGAGTGCTTGATGGGAAGCAGGGAAGACTCTAGAGGGAGTGGATATATATAAAATTGTGGCTGATTCCCGTTGTGTGGCAGAGACCAATACAGCACTGTAAAGCAATTATCCACCAACTAAAGAAAAAGATAATGATTGTTAGCGAAGAAGTGTTTCTCTATGAACCAGCAAGCCCATCAGGCAATAATCTGCAAGCTACCTTGTATGAAAGTCCTCTGAGATGCATCATTAGAGCAGACACCCTCCCCCTCATTGCTGATTCAGTGAGTGGGGCCAGGGCCCAAGGACCTGCCTTTTAACCACTAACCTATCTTCCCCAGTGGCTGCTGTTGCGATGGACACATTTCATACACTCTACACAACAGTGTTCTGCCCTCGGTAAACTCCTCACTGATCTATAAAGATGTGAACAAAACTGCAGAGACTATGTCAGAGAAGACTTCCAAGTCTCAGATCTCAAAAGAACTTCTATTCAGGGTTTGCAAGAAAAGTGAAACTAAATCAGACGTCAGAAGGATGACTCAGGTACAGCAACTTTTCAGAAGTCCCTTCTCATTTCTCTCCAGTTCCTGGGCTTGGTATTACATGGGGAAACATCCAGCTAGAGAATTAAATGCAGAACATTTCAGAAAGGCTGCCTGGAGGAAGGCATGGGGGAGGACCTGGGGACCTTGAGGGTTCCCACACTTGACCCTGTAGCCCCAATTTGCCAGATGTAGACTGTTGTTCAGTGGCTCAGTCATGTCTGACTCTTTGCAACCCCATGGACTGCAGCACGCCAGGCTTCCCTGTCCTTCACCATCTCCCAAAGCTTGTTCAAACTCACGTCCGTTGAGTCAGTGATGCCATCCAGCCATCTCATCCTCTGACGTCCCTTTCTCCAGAGTAGACTCTGGAACATCTTTTAATACTACACAGTCCTCCTTTACTTTCAAACAGACTTTCCATCTCAGACACCTCCCACGATAACAGTTTTTTCTACTCCTCCTCTCTTCTGACTTAGAGAAGTGACCTAAAATAGCAAATACAATTTTCCATTTGTTACTCACTAAAGACATGGGCTGCTTCTATCTTTAAACAGCCATGAAGTCTTGACATGTTACCCGGAGTCCTCCCAGTATGACTTCTTCTAAGACACAGGTCATTGTTATGATGCGAATAAAAACCTGTTGCCAAGGATAATAAAAGAGATTAGAAATGAGCGCTCCAGGCAAGTGACAGGAGCTCAGCCTGGGAGCTTGACTGCTTGGGTTTGAAGCCCAGTTCAGCCCCACTAGCTGACTATTGTTGGGTTTCTGCTTCTGCATCTTTAAATCAAAGATTCCAGTACAAGAATTAGGGCAGAATCAGAAGAAAACTGTGAGGGATGCTATGAGGGTTAAATAAGTCAATTGATATCAAGTGTTGTGAGCATGCATGTTAAGTCACTTAGTCGTATCTGACTCTCTACTTTATGGACCATAGCCCACCAGGATCCTCTGTCCACCGGATTCTCCAGGCAAGAAAACTGGAGTGCGTTGCCATGCCCTCCACCAGGGTATCTTCCCAACCCAGGGATCGAACCCACATCTCTTATGTCTCCTACACTGGCAGGCAGCTTCTTTACCACTAGTGCCACGTGGAAAGCCCCATCAAGTGCTTACTATGGGTATATATGAGGTGCTCCATAATTATTCATCGTCATCACCATCAGAAGAAGAGAATATCCACAGAACAGCAATGCTCCTCATCCAGTTCCATGGACTATCGTAACTGTCTTCTTGCATCCCACTAATAAGAAAGGGCTCCTGGCAATCCAGGAGCATCCCTGCTGGATCCATCCTGGATGGATGCTAGTTCCATCCATCCACCCACCATCCTACTTCCAGCCCCCTTCTGCCTAGAACATGAGCATATATGCAGTGTCTGAACTATCACCCTGTTTGTCTTACAACTTTTAAAATATGTCTCTTAATCAATCATAGTCTTTGCTGCAACTTTAAAAGCAGTATTTTTCCCCATGAAATGAAACAAGTATATATATATGTATTTTCTCTCTTCCTCTGTCTTCCTCTATGAAGAGACCACCTTCCATCTTCTTTCTCACTCTCTCTCCCCTTCTCTGACCCTCTCAGTCTGTCTGTCTGCCTGTATCTTTCTCTCTCACACACACACACATCATTATCCTCATCCTAAAACAAAAGTATAGTATCAAGGAGAAATACCTAGGTAACCTAGCTTCCTAATATAAACATTTTCATTTTATTTCCCATGGTTTCTCCAAGCACTCATGTGAACAGAATTGAGAAATCATACAATCCTGGTAACTTAAATGATTAGAAATGTGCTGTCAAAAACAGCCAGTCTTTGACATTCTCTTTTTTCTCCCTTCCTCTTTCTCTCCCCTAACTGTGTAACAGACACTGATCCTAGAAAATAAATGACCCAATAGATTTGCCCACATCGAAGCCGTGTGTACTTTGCATTTCAATTGTTATTAAATACTTTGGGCCAAGGTTCAGTAAGATGAAGTAAAAATCACCCTGGGGCATTGCTCCTTCAACTTGGTACCCTTTGAGGACACAGGAGGAAAGCCTAAATTCCCAAATCCTCTCATTGGGGCTGCATGTGTAAGTATCAGATATCTAAGAAATATTATAACCATATGATGGAATAAAGGGAAATGATGCAGAAGGCATTCATTTTTTCCAGCTTTATTGAGATATTATTGATATGTGACATATGTGTATATTGCAAAGTGTTAACCACAGTAAGCTTAGTTAACACCACCATTGTTTCTCATGAGTACCATCTTTTTAGTGTGTGATGATAAGATTTAACATCCACTCAACAATGTTGAAGTCTTTTAAAGGCCTTGTGGGCAGAGTCGTGCAGCATTAGGACCTCATGGCGCCATTTAGGGGAAGAAGGCAGTTGGCAAAAGAGAAAGTAGAAAAGAAATGGGCTGAAATCACAAAGTCTTATTTTGATGAGACAAAAAACATTTCCTAGAAATCAGGATGGGAAGTCAGTTTTTACAGGTTCTAGCGTTTCACAGCTTCTGAGGATGTGCAGGTGTTTAAAACGAACTTTTTATTTCTTCAACCTCTCTGGCCTCTGGATTCACAAGAAGACCTGGGTCTGCTTTCTAGGTCAAGATAGGTAATGCCCCCAGCAGTTCACAGCGCTGTTTTCCCATGAGAATTACATGATGGCCAGGCACTCTGAAAACTTAAAAGATTTCAGAATTCAGGGTAATCTTTGTTTAGCCATCAAAATGGCTTTAAAAGCTGTTGTTTTACAGTGTTAATTCCTAGAATGACAGAAAAAAGGAACCTTGAAATGTTAAGTTCAGGCAGAAGAAATTAACCACAGTACTTTGTAGTTTCCAATGTTGTATTCCATGACTCTGATGGAAGAATCTCAGCATACATATTTTTTTTTTACTTTTTTACAACTGCAATACACCCAAATACAATGGTTTTCCTAGGAAAGCACAGGTGTATTCATATCTGTAAATTCAAGTTAGTTGTTGTTGTTCAGTCGCTAGACCTTAATCAAGGACTGTAGCACTCCAGGCTCCTCTGTCCTCCACCGTCTATAGAGTTAGCTATCCAATGCGAATTAGGATTTGTTTCCTCTGAATGTTAACACCCATAAAGAATGATGCACAAGGAAAGCGTGACACAATATATCTATTTTAGTAAAAATCTGAATTTAAAATGAAGTACATAACTGAAAGAAATAAAATGCAACATAATTTTATTTTTATATTGTTTTCCTAAAACAGCTTCCTATTAGAAACTTATAGAAATATAATAACTTTATTAATGCATTTATTAATTTAATGACTTATTAACTTCCATTGCCAGGATACACTGCACTGAAAATGCTAAAGTAGAATGAGAATGCTGCTTCACTTAGTTACTCTCAATTTAAATGGCTGGTTATCAAAAGTCTTCCCAAAACCCTCTACATATTTCAAAGCCCGCTTCCCTGGTGGCTCAGAGGTTAAAGCGTCTGCCTATGATACGGGAGACCTGGGTTCGATCCCTGGGTCGGGAAGATCCCCTGGAGAAGGAAATGGCAACCCACTCCAGTACTCTTGCCTGGAGAATCCCATGGACAGAGGAGCCTGGTGGGCCACAGTTCACGGGATCACAGAGTCGGACACGACTGAGTGACTTCACTACACTACTACACTAAGATAATTTAGGGGCTTCCCAGGTGGCTCAGTGGGGAAGAATCCATCTGCAATGCAGGAGACACAGGAGATCTGGGTTCAACCCCTGGAGGAGGAAAGATCCCCTGGAGGAGGGCGTGGCAACCCACTCCAGTGTTCTTACCTGGAGAACCTCATGGACAGAGGAGCCTGGCGGACTACAGTTCACGGGATTATAAAGAGTCAGACACAGCTGAAGTGACTAAACACTCATGCACGCAAGATACTAATAATTTAGAGACACTAGGGGGTCAGTGAGGATGCAATGAGTTGGACTTCAAATCCAGGCAGGGCCTATTTTCAGTTGTTTTTCATTTCTGAAATGAAAAACATTTCCCAAGCTCTCTGAGGAAGTTGGGCTGCTCAATGATTTAAGTGACATGTGATGAGTTCCCCATCTTAGTCATCACATGAGCAGCGGGGACGTGACAATAGCCGTACTGTCCAAATGCATACTTTCCAAAGCACTGATCTTGTGTGTTACTTTCGGAAAAGGAAGTGTCGGGTGCAGGATTTTCTTCTTTCAACATGGGCAGTGGTGCTTCTGTTACAGGGTCGTCCATAGCTTCAGTAAACATGTTTCTTTGGCTTGATTTCCCACTATTCAGATGATTTATTATTATACTTTTCAGGCTCTTAAAAAGAAAATCTAACTGCATTACTCTTTCATTTTCTTTTCTACTTTAAACAGGAAATCAATGTTACCAGAATCAGCAGAATTATAGAATAAAGAGAACCGGCAACTGTACCCTCCCCCCAAATTAACAATTAAAGAATGAATACCAAACCAATTAGTCAGATATCAAAGCTGGAAGTGTCATGTGATTTGTGAATGGTTTATGACCCCATAAAGACCAAGAGGAATTTGTGCAATGCCAAGAAGATTTTAGATAAATTCTTTCATTTTAAGAGTTTAAGAGTAAATGGATTATATTTTCCCCTTACAAAATTAGGAAGTGACATTTGGAGAAAGTGAGAAAATATTGCAGAAATAACAGACAGGTTTGGGTTCTTCTGTTTCAGAATTTACCCAAGAGAAAAAGACTGGAGAGTTGCTCAATCCTGGTGTCATAGTTCCGGCTATGACAGGAAACGATAGATCATCATAGATAAAAATGGAAAATGTTGTGAAAAAAATTAAATACTTCGAAGAGAGAAAAAAATGCAAGATACTGTTGTGGTGAATGTTAAAGGAAATGAGTGTTGCAATTAGATGAAGCTTAAGATACATCCTTCAACATGGTCTAGTGGTGGAACAGTGGAAACTAAGAAGAGTAGCCTAAGAGAATCAAAGAACCTGGCGCTTGGGAGCCCAGTCCTTACCCTTAGCAACACCTCATCTTCAAATCCCATCATGTAACCAAAAGTGGGGTTCAGCTGCTCATTGCTCAAAAGCCAATAAAGAGGCCAGGTGGGTGGAAAGGAAAGCTTGTTTTATTTTGGATCCCAGAAACTGGGGGTGAGGGGGAGAAGGGCAATGCCTTTCCAAAGGCTGACTCCCCTCCAACCCAACCCAGTGGGCAAGAGCTTTTAAAGGCAGAGGGAGAAGACTATGTCAGAAGCAATACAGTCAGTCCTTCAGTTCAGTTCAGTCACTCAGTCGTGTCCGACTCTTTGTGACCCCATGAATCACAGCACCCCAGGCCTCCCTGTCCATCACCAACTCCTGGAGTCCACCCAAACCCATGTCCATTGTGTCAGTGATGCCATCCAACCATCTCATCCTCTGTCATCCCCTTCTCCTCCTGCCCTCAATCTTTCCCAGAATCAGGGTCTTTTCAAATGAGTCAGCTCTTCACATCAAGTGGCCAAAGTATTGGAGTTTCAGCTTCAACATCAGTCCTTCCAATGAATATTCAGAACTGATTTCCTTCAGGATGGACTGGTTTGATCTCCTTGCAGTCCAAGGGACTCTCAAGTGTCTTCTCCAACACCACAGTTCAAAAGCATCAATTCTTCGGTGCTCAGCTTTCTTCATAGTCCAACTCTCACATCCATACATGACCACTGGAAAAACCATAGCCTTGACCAGACGGATCTTTGTTGACAAAGTAATGTCTCTGCTTTTTAATATGCTGTCTAGGTTGGTCAGCCCTTAGGGTTACTGAAATTGGTCATCAGTGCTCTGATCAGCATCATCTTGATTGTTTTAGGTACAGTCTTCAGTTCCAAGGTCAGTTTGTTCTCATTTCCTTGAGGCCAATTCTTGGAATTGTGGCAGCTTATGTCATAGCTACAGTGTGGTCATCATGTAGTTAACTTCTCCACCTGGTGGGAGTTTCTATAAGACAGCTCTAGAATATTATCCATAGCCTTTGAGAAGGAACTAAAGATTCTTGATTGTGCTTAATCACTAATCATTATTGCTTGGTTCTCCTTGACTGCTTTTGTTTCTGCATTTTCTCACTTCTCTGATTAAACTTATTCTTTGGCTAAAGTCTTGCAACAGACAAAAGGCAGGCAGAGGACATGGGGGGCAAGGACCATAGGGGTCCTGCTCTGTTTCAGTCACTCATCTTTGCAGTATTGTGCCCACCCCTCCTTGGATGAGGTCCAAAATTTCTCATCATTTGTGATATTCCTTCCGAAGGTCTAAGCTCAATCTTCTCTGAAATTTAAACTTAAGTATTTCTCATCTGACACTCAACAGAAAAATACAGATACTTGACACTTTGAATTCTCTTCCCTAAACTCAAACACAATTTCACTTACTTACTCTTCTCCCCATGAAATAGCTACAACTCTTTCAGCCTCGAGCAATAGCCAACTCTCCAAATAGTAAAGGATCCTTTGTTTTGCACACTAACTCCCTTAATAAGACCTCCAGCAAATACTCAGTTACATTCTTCATTTCTTATCAAGGAGTTACAAGTATCTGATACTGCAATTGGCTTAAGAAATTTCCCTAATAAAGCAATAAATGATGCAAGTGATTGTCTGTTTCACTCTTCCACTGGAATGAAAGGTCAATAAAAACAGAAACCCTGCCTGTCTCCTTCACAGTAGACCCATAGTTAAGTACTGAATATGTATTTGTTGAATGGTTGGATCACTGAGTTGAATGAATGAATAGACAACTACTATTCAGGGAAGTATTTGTCTTTTCTTATAATTCCAGATTTTCCCACATATTTTGTTAACATGGGACATAATACTTCCCAGCAAAGTGGACAAGTTAATACTGGGGTCTGAGGGACCTTTAGAGAGGGAGCCAGTGTTCTTGCAAAAACATGATAGTGAGAAGAGGAAAAGGAAATGCATTTGTTCCAAGGGAACTAAGCCTAAATCAAACATGTCTGATCACTGAGATGGACTCCAAAAACAAATACAGAAATATTTATTACCCGAGTTGTTGGGCAGATTTAGGACTTGTTTGGGTCTGCTTTTATAAATAGAATTAAATACAACATACTTCTTTAAAATTTCTTGTTTTAATCATAAAGAATCTTGAGATTGTTTGGTGGGGAGAAAAACTAAAAAAGATATGTAACATTCCTTGAAAATTAACCTTTCCATTGACAAAGGACACACACATTCTCAACAGAACATTTTGGAGTAAAAGATGTTAGTATTTACTTTAAAAATATGACCAGCAAATCCAGGCTAGAGTTGGCTTTAGGCTGAAGAAATCTCCCAATTCTGGTCTTCAGACTAAAACGGGGATGGAAGGTTCTGCTACCATCACTGACCCCCTGGAGCATCTGAGAGTCAGCAGGTCTTTAAACCAGACTCACTAGGCTGCCCATTCTTTTACCAGGATCATGACCTTCATCTGGATTCACATCAGAAGTAAAAGGAAAGCAAAACTATACCTCATTAACAATGATAGTGGCTTATATGTGGCACAGCACTTTACAAAGAACTTCTGTATGTATTTTACTTAATAACTCTGACAGCTCTAAGAGGTAGACGTCCCCAGTATTATAAATCCTTTTTCTAAAAACCTTTTTACTTTGTATTGGGCTTTAGCCAGCTGACAGTGCTGCAATAGTTTCAAGTGAACAGCAAGAGGATTCAGCCATATATATACATATATCCATTCTCCCCCAAACTCCCCTCCCATCCAGGTTGCCACATAACATTGAGCAGAGTTCCAATAAATCCTTTTTAACAGAGGAAAATGGATCTAAGAAGGTGAAGTTTTGCCCACCTTCACATGGCAGCCAGAAGTCTAGATCTAAGATGTCTAAACTTCAGAAGGGTGGGTATCCTACTAACTAACCCTGCTTGTATGACAGCTTCCATCTTGCTTCCTAATTAAGGCAGATGCCAAAAATGTCTTAAATTCAGAGCCTCAAAGTTAGCACTGATCTTATCAAAACTTGGTTAATATAATGAAAATTCAGTTGAAATGAACCAGTAGAGAAGGAGATGGCATGGGGTTTCTGTGGCGTCTCAGTTTTCTCATCTGTAAAATGGAACCAACTACAGAACCAGCTTCACAGTCCTGTTGTGAGGCTTACATGCCCTATAGAATGCTAGACACTGCTTCTGGAAGGCAGTCAGTGTTCAAAATACATTAGCTATAATTATAAAAGAGAGTCACAAAAATCACAATAGAAAACATTTATTTTGCCCTCTCATAGGACATGTGGCCTGAGATGAATTCAAAACTTAAAAGGTGGATTGACTATGTCAATAAGTCACTATCATGTAGATCATAGGAGTGTTTTCCTTACATTGTAACTAAACTAAATAGAGTCCCTGCAAAATGAACAGGCGCATGCTTGAAATGAAACCAATGAGGCAGGCCTAAACAGTCAATCTCTTCTTTCTGGAGTTGGACTCAGAGATGCTCTGACCTTCTGACTCTCGTCCCATATCCTAATTCACTGCTCATGTTTAGACATGACCTTTTCCTACTTGCTTTTATATTCAGGAATGATGCTAAGGGCAGCTGCTTTCCTCTTCTTTTCTGAGAAATACCACAATATAGAAACTTGGTTAAAATTGGTTTAACCCATCATTTCCCAAACTTATGTAAACATGAAAAATTTTTAAACAGTATTAATATCCTGAAAACACATTCCCAGGAACACTCTCCTAGAGAATGTCAGTGAAAGTCAGAACCATCTTGGAAACCATCTAAAACTGGTTTTATTAGAAAATGATTTATCACCTATAAGTGATCCTGTGAACTGAATCCAGAGAATGATCTTTTAGTTGACTAGGTTAACTCCCAAGAACATTGGGAAACTCCACTCCCAAGCTTCACCCAAGATGTAGTCAATCCTTCCAGATACTTAGAGTTCTAAAAGCAGAGTAGACCAAGCTACACCATAAATCAATAGGAACTGTTAATAACAATGATGAGCTAAAATTTATAACTGTACAAATATATAACTGTACACAAAAGAAAGAAAGGAATAACAAATGAAAGAAAAATCAAAATTTCCAGAAATGAAGAGGGAACTGAAAGCAATGTCTGTGAGTACTGGAACTGAAACTATATCTGGCCTGGTGACATAAAGACAGAACAGGGTTTTAGAGGAGGGAGACTCTAATTATTTAGTGATTGTGCCCCCAGAGCTTGGGAACCAGGTTTTTGGCCCACCCAAGGTGGAAGTGCAAAAGAATTGATACTTTTGAACTGTGGTGTTGGAGAAGACTCTTGAGAGTCCCCGGGACTGCAAGGAGATCCAACCAGTCCATCCTAAAGGAAATCAATCCTGAATATTCACAGGAAGGACTGATGCTGAAGCTGAAACTCCAATACTTTGGCCGCCTGATGTGAAGAACTGACTCATTTGAAAAGACCCTGATGCTGGGAAAGATTGAAGGCAGGAGAAGAAGGGGACAACAGAGTATGAGATGGTTGGATGGCATCACTGACTCAATGGATGTGAGTTTGAGTAAGCTCCAGCAGTTGGTGATGGACAGGGAGGCCTGGAGTGCTGCAGTCCATGGGGTTGCAAAGAGTCACACATGACTGAATGAGTGAACTGAACTGAACTGAAGGTGAGATGGTGACACTGAGACATTTTACATAAAGTCAGAATTTTTCAAATGACTACACCCTCATTTCCTGTACCTGGATGGTGAAGATTTTAAGGAAGATTATCTATTCAGTTCAGTTCAGTTCAGTTCAGTCGCTCAGTTGTGTCCAACTCTTTGTGACCCCATGAATCGCAGCATGCCAGGCCTCCCTATCAATCACCATCTCCCAGAGTTCACTCAGACTCATGTCCATCAAGGCAGTGATGCCATGAGCCATCTCATCCTGGGTTGTCCCCTTCTCCTCCTGCCCCCAATCCCTCCCAGCATCATAGTCTTTTCCAATGAGTCAACTGTTTGCATAAGGTGGCCAAAGTACTGGAGTTTGAGCTTCAGCATCATTCCTTCCAAAGAATACCCAAGACTGATCTCCTTTAGGATGGACTGGTTGGATCTCCTTGCAGTCCAAGGGACTCTCAAGAGTCTTCTCCAACACCACAGTTCAAAAGCATCATCTTTGGTGCTCGACTTTCTTCAGAGTCCAACTTTCACATCCATACATGACTACTGGAAAACCCATAGCCTTGACTAGATGGACTTTTGTTGGCAAAGTAATGTCTCTGCTTTTGAATATGCTATCTAGGTTGGTCATAACTTTCCTTCCAAGGAGTAAGTGTCTTTTAATTTTCTGGCTGCAATCACCATCTGCAGTGCTTTTGGAGCACAAAAAAATAAAGTCTGACACTGTTTCCACTGTTTCCCCATCTATTTCCCATGAAGTGATGGGACCAGATGCCATGATCTTCGTTTTCTGAATGTTGAGCTTTAAGCCAACTTTTTCACTCTCCTCTTTCACTTTCATCAAGAGGCTTTTTAGCTCCTCTTCACTTTCTGCCATAAGGGTGGTGTCATCTGCATATCTGACATTATTGATATTTCTCCCAGCAGTATTGATTCCAAGTTGTGCATTTCCAGCCCAGCGTTTCTCATGATGTACTC
>SJYQ01004274.1:361020-426080 GCA_006410935.1 Redunca redunca
TTGTGCTCCAAAATCACTGCTGATGGTGATTGCAGCCAGAAAATTAAAAGACACTTACTCCTTGGAAGGAAAGTTATGACCAACCTAGATAGTATATTCAAAAGCAGAGACATTACTTTGCCAACTAAGGTCGATCTAGTCAAGGCTATGGTTTTTCTAGTGGTCATGTATGGATGTGAAAGTTGGACTGTGAAGAAGGCTGAGCGCCGAAGAGTTGATGCTTTTGAACTGTGGTGTTGGAGAAGACTCTTGAGAGTCCCTTGGACTGCAAGGAGATCCAACCAGTCCATTCTGAAGGAGATCAGCCCTGGGATTTCTTTGGAAGGAATGATGCTAAAGCTGAAACTCCAGTACTTTGGCCACCTCATGAGAAGAGTTGACTCATTGGAAAAGACTCTGATACTGGGAGAGATTGGGAGCAGGAGGAGAAGGGGATGACCGAGGATGAGATGGCTGGATGGCATCAAGGACACGATGGACGTGAGTCTGAGTGAACTCCGGGAGATGGTGATGGACAGGGAGGCCTGGCGTGCTATGATTCATGGGGTCGCAAAGAGTCGGACATGACTGAGCAACTGAACTGACTGAACTGAGAAAAGAAACAAAAAATTGCAAATCAAAAGGGAAAATATTGAGAAAATTGACTCTACTATATTTAAAACTATGTCAAAAGATACTATTAAAAACGTGAAAAAGCAAGCAAAGATTTGGTAGAATTGTTGTTGCTCTCTGTGGGTGAGAAAGTTTTCCAAAGATAGCAGCCATGATATATCCCATCTCAAACATCTTATTTACAGTGACACTGACTCTTATCGCATAGCTCGGCAGAGCTTGTGACCCCTCCCTTTGAACCTTGGTGACACTTTGTGTTTGCCTTCACCAGTAGAGTAGACTGGATATAAGGCTATTGTTCTTTGAACCTGCCACTGTGTGCTGTTTTAAGATACCAAGGTTGGGATGATTTAAAATGGCATACTTACTGACACACTATCCAGAATCAAAAAGAAAAAGACAACCCAATAGGAAAATTGGCAAAGATTATGAATGAGCAATGCATGGAAGAAGAAACCTGGGTACACAATAAATATACAAAAAGGTGTTCACCTTCATTTATATATGCCAGAAATCAGGTGTATACAAATGAAAACAACAATGAAAGAATATTTTACACTCATCCTTTTGTCAAATATTTAAAGAGCCTTTAATACTAGATGTTGAGAGAAATAACCTATAATAATGGCTAAGAGGGTAGGCTCAGGAGCCAGACTACTAGGCCTTTAATTCCAACTCTATTCATAAACCGAATGGCCTTGGACAAATAATCTAAACTCTGTGTGCCTCAATCTCCTCACTGCAAAACAAGATTTTTTACCTAGGATTATGAGAATTGAGTGAGTTAGCACATGTAACATGTTTAGAATAGTGCCCACCAGAGGAAGCAGTGAGTATTTATGATTACAGCAACGATGACAACAATGGTGGAAACCCAAACGTCGTGGGCAGTTCTATTACATTGTTGTAATCAAGATTTAGAGAACCTCGTGCCAAATCTCTTGTTAACTTGCAGATGTTGATACTATTCAACTGATCGGCTCCACTTCTAGGTACATAACATGGAGAAGTGCCAGTACATAAGCACCAGAAGACATCTGGCTTAGATGTTGGACTAGTGTTTATTTCTCCTCTTATTTTCTGAATCACTCTGAGAACTCCCAAATGGAGTCCAGTTTTCACTTTATTAATGTGTTTATCAATTTAATGATTTACAAACACCTATTTAAGCCAGGCTTCAGCAATACGTGAACCGTGAACTTCCAGATGTTCAAGCTGGTTTTAGAAAAGGCAGAGGAACCAGAGATCAAATTGCCAACATCCCCTGGATCATGGAGAAAGCAAGAGAGTTCCAGAAAAACATCTGCTTCTGCTTTATTGACTATGCCAAAGCCTTCGACTGCATGGATCATAGCAAACTGTGGAAAAAGAGATGGGAATACAAGACCACCAGCCTCTTGAGAAACCTGTATGCAGGTCAGGAAGCAACAGTTAGAACTGGACATGGAACAACAGACTGATTCCAAATAGGAAAAGGAGTACGTCAAGGCTGTATATTGTCACCCTGCTTATTTAACTTCTATGCAGAGTACATCATGAGAAATGCTGGGCTAGAAGAAGCACAAGCTGGAATCAATACTGCTGGGAGAAATATCAATAACGTCAGATATGCAGATGACACCACCCTTATGGCAGAAAGTGAAGAGGACCTAAAAAGCCTCTTGATGAAAGTGAAAGAGGAGAGTGAAAAAGTTGGCTTAAAGCTCAACATTCAGAAAACAAAGATCATGGCATCTGGTCCCATCACTTCATGGGAAATAGATGCGGAAACAGTGGAAACAGTCAGACTTTATCTTTTTGGGGCTCCAAAAATCACTGCAGATGGTGACTGCAGCCATGAAATTAAAAGATGCTTACTTCTTGGAAGAAAAGTTATGACCAACCTAGATAGCATATTCAAAAGCAGAGACATTACTTTAAACAAAGGTCCGTCTAGTCAAGGCTATGGTTTTTCCTGTGGTCATGTATGGATGTAAGAGTTGGACTGGGAGAAAGCTGAGTGCTGAAGAATTGATGCTTTTGAACTGTGGTGTTGGAGAAGACTCTTGAGAGTCCCTTAGACTGCAAAGAGATCCAACCAGTCCATTCTAAAGGAGATCAGACCTGGACTTTCTTTGGGAGGAATGATGCTAGAGCTGAAACTCCAGTACTTTGGCCACCTCATGCGAAGAGTTGACTCATTGGAAAAGACTCTAATGCTGGGAGGGATTGGGGGCAGGAGGAGAAGGGGACGACCCAGGATGAGATGGCTGGATGGCATCACTGACTCTATGGATGTGAGTTTGAGTGAACTCTGGGAGATATTGATGGACAGGGAGGCCTGGTGTGCTGCGATTCATTGGGTCTCAGAGTCGGACACGACTGAGTGACTGAACTGAACTGAACTGAACTGAGGAGGTCAAGGACAGAGAAACCACCATGGGTTGGCTGTTGGAATGTCCAACTTTAAATCTATCCTCTACTCCAAGGGGCATGGTGACAGCTGGGACAGAGTCATGGCTCCCAATTTAGTTGTGATTCTATCAGTAACTGGCAGTACAGTCACTTAGCACCTCTGAATCTCAGTTTCCTTTCAGAAAGAAGGAAATGGCAACCCACTCCAGTATTCTTGCCTGCAGAATCCCGTGGATGGANTTCATTGGGTCTCAAAGAGTCGGACACGACTGAGTGACTGAACTGAACTGAACTGAACTGAGGAGGTCAAGGACAGAGAAACCACCATGGGTTGGCTGTTGGAATGTCCAACTTTAAATCTATCCTCTACTCCAAGGGGCATGGTGACAGCTGGGACAGAGTCATGGCTCCCAATTTAGTTGTGATTCTATCAGTAACTGGCAGTACAGTCACTTAGCACCTCTGAATCTCAGTTTCCTTTCAGAAAGAAGGAAATGGCAACCCACTCCAGTATTCTTGCCTGCAGAATCCCGTGGATGGAGGAGCCTGGGCTACAGTCTATGGGGTCGCAAAGAGTCGGACACGACTGAGCGACTTCACTTTCACTTTCACTTTCAGAAAGACAACGAAATAAAGAAAGAAGGAAAGGAAGAGAGAAATAAAGAACAGAAATTGGAAAAAAAAAATCAAACAAGCTATCAGTGCATTGGGGCAGAGCAGAAGAGAAGTGGACTTACACCCTTGAATTGGGTGTCCTTGGACAGGAAGCAAAATCTTAATGAACCCGTATCTGTAAATTGGGAGTAGTTCTATCTTTTTTCATGGATGTTGAGAGACTCAAATTTCACAATTTTTGTTAAAACGCATACAGACTCTAAGCTCAACGGCAAGATTAGTCATTCTACTTCTGAAAGAATCCTTGGATCTCTGTGAGCCAGTAATTCTATAGAGTGTAGCTTGGATACCAGAAATATCAACAAGAAAATCAACAAAACTGGAGATGATTTAATATGACCCTAGAACTCCCATTATAAAATTTACATAGCCAATGTTTCATTGTTCACATAATAAATCCTGGTATTAGTCATTGGTCTTTGAAGACAAGCTATTAAAGCAATAGAATTCTTAATTAATTTAGTGCAGAGTTTATCAGTTTTGTGTACACAACTTACTCAGAGCCCACTATATCACTCAAGTGTGGGGCTGGATAAAGTCAGCTCCCATGGAATAAACCTTATCTGGTGCTCTGCAGTTTCCAGAAGCAATTCTTCCTAAGTTAGAGATTTGTTATCTGCTGGCTCCTTCCTAATGCGTTTCCTGGAATGGGTTGTGAGTAGTTGAGTCAAAAGCTTCTGTAGAATTAGCTCAGTTCAGATAGAAGAGGATCACTCTGGTACCAGAAGATTCACAAGTATCTCTGAGCATAAGTCAAAATTAAACCTCAAATGTTCAGAAAGAGACAGTAAATTTTACCATTTTAAGCTATCTCTATGTTTAAAAAATTATTGAGCCAATGGCATTAACAAAATACACACAAGCTTTTACACATCCTCATCACATACCATTTTACAGAGCAAAGTGACATTTTATTATACTTTATTATTTTGAAGGAATTGAGGTAAGGAAGACTCTCAATCTGTTGTAAACACAATTTGCTGAATTATGTGAAAACACCTGTGTGTCCTGTCCTTTATTCCTTTCTCCTCTGCCTTTGTAACCCTCTGCAGCAAAAAATTCTTTCTAGAAAAGTCATGCTAGGATGCTTACACATTTTTCAACAAGGTCCAAGTCCTTTCCAAAGTTGACCTCCCTTTCCTAGCATTCTATCAAGGGGATTTTCTAAAGAACCATCTGAAACATGACTCTTGCCAAGTCCCAAGGCCCATTCTCAGTCATCATTTGCCTGGGACCCGATTCCTCTGGGATGTTTTCTAACTCATGTTGCAAAGCCATTGTCTTCCCATTATTCATTAACTCCTGCTCTTGAAAAGTTCTTCTTCGGTCTCCAAAGCCCAGGACACACTGTCCTGTGCTCTTATTGAAACAGGAGGGGAAGCATAGGGCACAACTTTTAAAAGAATGATGTAACCCAAGGATATGAAGTGAACTGATTAGAACCAAATAGGGCCAAGATTGAGGATGAGTCAACCTCCACTAAACCTTGAGCCTCAGTACATGCTCATTGTAACACATCAGCAAGCTAGATGACACGCCAACCAGTATCATGACAGTCCCAAGGTCAACCATAAAGATCAAAAAGTGAGCAGTGACCCAATTCCTGGAAATCCCCACCCCTTCCCCAAAATAGATGGAATAACTCCTCCCACTCATGAACCTGTGAAGTTACCCACCCTTACAAAAAATAACAACTCCATACACTGGTGTGTCCCTCTCCTTCTGAGATGGCCCACACTCTGTCAAGCATCTTTCTCGTTAAATAAAGCCACTTCTTAGCTATCCCTTTGTCTCTCACCAAATTCTTTCTGCCATGAGACATCAAGAACCTGAGCTTTGTTAAGTCCTGAGACCAGGTGTGTGATCTAATGTTCATGTCCCAACCTGAGTTACATGTTTTCACTATCTCTCTGATCACTGCTCTTCACTTTCTTTGGCTCATTTATCTTCTTGTTTTCATTTCCAAAGTGTTCAAGGGCCTCATATGGCTTCCTCTCTTCTCTTTTTCCCTCAGATGTGATACATAAGTTTTTTACTCAGCTAGGGCTTCCCAGGTGGCTCAGTGGTAAGAGAATCTGCCTGCCAACGCAGGAGATGCAGGTTTGATCCCTGGGTGAGGAAGAACCCCTGGAGAAGATAATGGCACTCACTAAAGTATTCTCGCCCAGGAAATTCAATGGACAGAGGAGCCTGGTGGGCTATATAGTCCACAGGGTTGCAAAAGAGCCAGACATGACTTATCAGCTAAACAACAATATTGCCTCCCTACGTATAGGTCTCACATTTACTTCTAGAGTCTTGAACTCTCCCTCAAGGTCAAGGGCAGATCTCCAGCATTCACTAGCACTGCAGTTCAGTTCAGTCACTCAGTCGTGTCTGACTCTTTGCGACCCCATGAATCGCAGCACACCAGGCCTCCCTGTCCATCACCAACTCCCGGAGTTCACTCAGACTCACGTCCATCGAGTCAGTGATGCCATCCAGCCATCATCCTCGGTCATCCCCTTCTCCTCCTACCCCCAATCCTTCCCAGCATCAGAGTCTTTTCCAATGAGTCAACTCTTCGCATGAGGTGGCCAAAGTACTGGAGTTTCAGCTTTAGCATCATTCCTTCCAAAGAAATCCCAGGGTTGATCTCCTTCAGAATGGACTGATTGGATCTCCTTGCAGTCCAAGGGACTCTCAAGAGTCTTCTCCAACACCACAGCTCAAAAGCATCAATTCTTCAGCGCTCAGCCTTCTTCACAGTCCAACTCTCACATCCATACATGACCACAGGAAAAACCATAGCCTTGACTACACGGACCTTAGTCGGCAAGGTAATGTCTCTGCTTTTGAATATGCTATCTAGGTTGGTCACTTCAGGCTCTATCAATTCCAAACTTCATTTTATCCTCTCCATTACCAGCTTCTGTTCCTAATGTCCATCCTACTTTTGATAATGGCATCCTGGCCTCCACTTGACCCAAGGCCAAAACCTGGAGAAACCTCTTTTTTTTTTTTTTNTTCATTTCTTATATGATATTATACATGTTTCAATGCCATTCTCCCAAATCATCCCACCCTCTCCCTCTCCCACAGAGTCCAAATGACTGTTCTATACATCTGTGTCTCTTTTGCTGTCTCACATACAAGTATATCATTATCATCTTTCTAATTTCTATATATATGTGTTAGTATACTGTATTGGTGTTTTTCTTTCTGGCTTACTTCACTCTGTATAATTGGCTCCAGTTTCATCCACCTCATTAGAACTGATTCAAATGTATTTTTTTTAATGGCTGAGTAATACTCCATTGTATATATGTACCACAGCTTTCTTATCCATTCATCTGCTGATGGACATCTACGTTGAAGAATTTTCACTCTGTCTCCACATGGATAATCCTCTGTGTCTTTAAAGTTCAGCTCAAATAATCCCTTTTCTCTTCAAACCTTCTGGTATATTCCTCCCAGCTGGTTGTAACCCCTTTCCTTTGCAGTCCATGTTACTTTACTGCTGCCGATATTACATAACTTGGTCCAGCTATATTTTGTATTATAGTCACAACTATATCTCTTTTCTTCCCCTCCTGGGTTGGAGAGCATTTTTTATTTACCTTTATAGGCACCTTCACAGTGCTCCAACACAGTGCCCTGAACTTAGTAGGTGCTCAATAAATTAAATGTCAATGCACCATATGTCCATGTATGCAATGTCTGACAGTTAGGCTTTGGACTCAAAACCAAAGTCATGGGATGCTGGTCAAATTAACTTCAGCTCTCTAAGCTTCATCCTACACATTGGGGGCAGGGGGGGAATAACAGCTCTACTACCTCAGAGGATAGAATGAGAACCAAGTAGGGAAACTTGGCACTTTTAACATTGTTCTATTAATGTTCATCATGAGAGTATAGAAATAGGTACTCCACTTGTTTATGTGAGTGAAATAGTACCATTTTCTCTGGGCAAACTAAGCAATAGATATTAAAAGCTTGAAAGAACGTCCCTAACATTTGACTCTGCAGTTTCATTTCTGGAAATTTATCTTCAAGAAATCATTTGATGTTCAGTGCAAGGATTATCATGGGATAGAAATGTATATAATGTCTAATGAAGGGAAATAATTTCCAACAGGAAGACACTGGTGGAGCAAATGATGATACGTGTCCATAAGAAGAGACATGAGGCAGCTGTTATACTTGCTTCAGGAGAAAATATTCACAATTTACTGTAAAATGCAAAACACAGGGACAAAAAAGCATTTGCATAGTAAACTCCTCTTCTGGAAGAACATACACATGTGACTAGAATTTGTACATGTGTGAATATATGTGAATATAGAAGGAAGTAAGGCTTCACTGGTGGTCCAGTGGTTAAGAATTTGGCTTGCAGTGCGAGGGACACTGTTTCTATCCTCGGTCCAGGAAGATCCCACGTGCCTCGGAGTGACTAAGCCCACATGCCGCAACTACTGATCCAGGGCTCTACGGCCCAGAGCCACAGCTACGGAGCCCACGTCCTGCAAGGACTGAGGCCTGCGCACCCTATGGCCCATACTCCACAGTAAGAGGAGCCTCTGCAATGAGAAGCCTGCTCCCTGCAGCCAAGAGTGGCCTTTGCTCACCGCAGCCAGAGAAGGCCCGTGAGCGGCAACAGAGACCCACTACAATCAAATCGCAAATAAATAAATCTTAAAAAAAAAATTTTTTTTAGATGGAAACAAAAGCATTAATGAGCCATTATCTGGCTTCAAGTGATGTTACTTTTTTCCTAATTTTTAAAAAATCTTTTATTTAATACTCTGGACATACATGTTTTTGGAATTCAGAAATAACTATTATTGCCTCTTCATCTCTATCATGTTCCCTTGTCTTTTTGAGCAGTGTCTAAAAATAAATGTAAAGCACTCTTCTGAAAAGAATAGCTCATCTTTCTGGCAAAAAAAAAAAAAAAAANAAAGCACTCTTTTGAAAAGAATAGCTCATCTTTCTGGCAAAAAAAAAAAAAGAGTAACTTCTTCCTTCTTCAAATTCTTCCTTCTTCAAGGTTAATTGTTCTTCATTTGGATTGAGGGCAAAAATATTTAGGGTGACTAACCCAATCCAGGGCTTCCCTGGTGGCTCAGAGGTTAAAGTGTCTGCCTGGAATGCGGGAGACCCGGGTTCGATCCCTGGGTTGGGAAGATCCCCTGGAGAAGGACATGGGCATTCCACTCCAGTACTCTTGCCTGGAGAATCCCATGGAGCGAGGAGCCTGGTAGCCTACAGTCCACGGGGTCGCAAAGATTCAGACACGACTGAGTGCCTTTACTACTACTGCTACTAACCCAATCCAAGGGATGTTCAGATAACAGTCATATGAAGAAGCACTTCAGCACACTTTTAAAGCTCCAGTTTAAAGTTAGGATGTTTTGTGTCCAAACCAGGATTTTGGAGTTTGGTGAAGGAGAGGGTTACTGGTTGTCCTGGGTGGATCTACCGAAGACGCAACAGTGCTTTTTGTTTTTTCATTTGTAGAGGCAACCGTTAATGTCTTTCCTGTTAACATCCATTTTAAAAAAATTTTATTTTATATTGTAGTGTGTAGTAACTATCATTACTGTGATAGTTTCTGGTGGACAGCAATGCTTTTGAGAGAAAGCACCCCAAGCATCATGATGGTGGACTTAAACACACCAGAAGCATTTGAAGCATTTGTCCAGAAAAGGAGAACTCTGAGCTTCCACTGACTTTACAAAGGCAGGGTAAGAGGGTAATGGGGGTGCAGGGGAAGCAAGGTGATACTTTTATAAAACATTTATTAATATCAGTTATCAGACCAAATTGATGATTAGTACTTGAGTTTAAAAATATAAAGAGCTGAAAGTAAGTCATTATTAGAATCACTAGCTATACATGTAAAAAATATACTAATTTTGAAATTTGAGATATTTTAAAATCCTGAAGTGAGAGGCAGTTTGTATCAAAGAATTGCAGGCCTCTTTGAAATAAAAATAAGTTAACTGGCAGGTGGACTGGGAATCACATTTTATGATCTCTCCCTGACACTGAACAAAAGACATGTGCTCCTCTTCTTTCAAAATATCTTCAGGGAAAAAAAAAAGCTTAATCTAAAGCAACAAGTTGAATAAATAGCTATAAAAATGCAAGCAAAACTATTAGACTGAATGCAATTCAAGGACCTGTGCAGTAATGGATAATCACTGCATCCTGTATCCTGTTTCTAGTGATGGTTAATGCACGAAAACTCTGAGGGGGGGAAACCCAAACCATACCACTTGCAGTAATGTAATTCTGATGTGAGAACTGATACGCTTTTCTGACCTCAGCGATGAACGTGTGTCATTTGTCAACCATTAGATTTAATTACCCTTATTTATTTACTGGTCCGGGCTTCCTGGCAGTGATAGCCCCTTCTCAACACACAGCCAAAGACCACAGATGACCAGCCATTGGAACAAAGCAATGCAAAGCCCCAGCTAGAGATGCCTCCTACTGAATACCACCACTGGTGGCTGATGCCCTGCTGCTGCCATGGTGATAAACAGCAGGGTAGCCCTTCCTTTCAAAATGCACCCCGCTGCTTGACTTCCTCTGTGAAAATCAGGAAAAAGGGAGTGGCCAGGCTGCAGTGGACAGGTGGCCACCTATGGTCCTCATCTGTTAGCTGGGGGAGCAGGAGCCCCACTGTACATGAGCCTCAAAGGAAAAGAGTAGGGAGCGCCAACATCAAACTTCATGCAAGTGTTTCTTGTCCCTCTGAACATTAGAAAACCAGCAAGGGGCATGTGGATTGAACCCCTAATGGATCGACTTTTAAGTGATTTTTCTCCCCTGAGGATGTGAAGTGCAGAGAAAGAGGGAAGTGTACTTGTGTTGGGGGCAGAGGCTGGGTGGTGAGCTTCCAGGAGCCACTCAAAAAAAAAGATTGTTTGTCCCTGGGTATCTGAGTGACTTAGGGAAACAAGAAAGAAGGCTAAAGGGCAAACTGAACAGTCAACCCCAAACCAGACCTGTGTAGGGGAATTTCCCAAACGTGGGAGGAAGGCTTCAGGGACAGTTAATTAAAGAATCAAACCAGGATTCTCAATTGGTTTTCCACCTCCACTCTATCCTGTTGTGTGTTTTTTTTTTTCCTTTCTTAACAATAAAATACACATTTTAATTACACTAAAATTAGTAGAGAACATTTCTACTTCCAAAAGCTTAAATTATATTTTAGTTTTAATTATTTTACCTCCACACACGGTAAAATGACTTCTTAAGTTTCAAGTGACTTTTAAAAAAGGTGCTTATGGTTGAACTTGAGACTGACCTTTCATTTGGGGAAATGTCAATAATGTTTGTTTTTTATTGAACTTAACAGCTCCCCACACATACTCAAATGCATATTTCTAGAAAAAAATACATCAAAGAATGGTCATGAAGAACAATGATTATCAAGGAGGAAGGTGGTAAACTGACCCTTTCTCAAGGCATGAAAATGCTGGACATTGCGTGCTAGTCACTCCTCATGCAAAACTGCCCAGGGAATGTTCATGCAGCTTTTCTGGCTTCCTTGATAATGACAAGATCAGCTGTCCTGAGACAAGAGAAGAAGAAAACCAAATGGAAGAGACACATGCAAGTCAAAGTACGTCAATGGAGTTTAGCTGATTGGCGAAGGATGTTTTTAGTTTCTTAATACATGATGTTGCATTGTTGATTAAGACAGGATATATATGCCTTATATCTGCTGCACTTTCGACAGCCTTGGTGTCCTAAGAGGACGTCGCATCCTGGGAAGGTGGGGAGACTGATTATAGCAGCAGACAGCCCATCCCATTAGAGGCAACACTCTGTAGCAGTGGCCTTTGCAGCAGCTGGCGTCGTTACGGGATGAAGTGGTTCCTAATTGTGCTATTGATTTTTCCCCTCTTTAATGGATTCTTCTCCCAACACACTCTGAGTTGAGCCACTACCACATCCCACAAACCTGTTGCCAGGGATGTGCATCAGGCTGTGCATTAGAGGCGAGAGGATGCTTTGCTTGGTGGGTTACTTAACAGTAACCTAGGTAGAGTAACCCGGAAGGAGGGATTCCAACAGCCTTGCAGTAAACATGTGCTGACTTCAAATGTGGGCACTGGGTGGGCGCTTCACAAGTCATTTCATTTAATTCAGCGTTGGCAACACCCTTGTTATTACTGCTGTAACCATTTTTGTAGAGAAACAACTGAAGCTCAGAAAGGTGAAGAAATACATCCAGGGTCACACAGCCAGTAAGACATAGAACCAAGATTTCACCCCAGGAGAGTCCAAATCCCTTTATATCAGAACAGGGAACCCCAAAGCAGGTGTGCCAACCAAAGGACTAACTGGACTGCCTGCCCAAGAGCCCGGTGCTCTGTTTAATGCTCTGCAGTCTCTGTCTTGTAATGCTTTCTTGCTTTGTAATGCTTTGTTGTTCAGTCGCTAAGTTGTGTCTGGCTTTTTGCAACCGCATGGGCTGCAGCACACCAGACTTCCCCGCCCTTCATCATCTCATGGAGTTTGCTCAAACTCACATCCATGAAGTTGGTGATTCTGTCCAACCATCTCATCCTCTGTTTTCCCCTTCTCCTCCTGCCTTTTCAATCTTTCCCAGCATCAGGGTCTTTTTCAGTGAGTCACCTCTTCGAATCAGGTGGCCAAAGTGTTGGAGCTTCAGCATCAGTCCTTCCAGTGAATATTCAAGGTTGATTTTCTTTAGGACTGACTGGTTTGATCTCCTTGCTGTCCAAGTGACTCTCAAGAGTCTTCTCCAGCACCGCAGTTCAAAAGCATCAGTTCTTCAGTGCCCAGCCTTCTTTATGGTCCAACTCTCACCACACATGACTACTGTAAAAACCATAGCTTTGAATAAATGGACTTTTTTATTTTTCACGTGGCCCCAGTCATGGACTGAATGTACACGTTCCCCCCAAATTCATACATTAAAGCCCCAACTGCAGGTATGTATGAGTAAAGAAGTAATTAAATAAGGTCTTAAGACTGGGGCCTTGCTCCAGTGGAATTCATGTCCTTATAAAAAGAAAGGCTAGTGAGCTTTCTATCTCTGTCTATTTCTCTGTCTCTCTGTCTCTCTCTCTAGCTCTCTTTCCCTGTCTCTCTAACGTATGAGGACATAGTGAGAAGCCCCTGTCTGCAAACCATGAAGAGATCTCTCACCAGGAACTAAATCAGCCAACACCTTAAGCTTTGACTTTTAACCTCCAGAACTGTTAGAAATAAATTTCTGTTGTTTAAGTCACCCAGGTTATAGTACTTGATTATAGCATTCCAAGATGATTACCAGAGCTCTCTTAAAAATTAGGTAGTTGATCCTACTAGGAAGTCGGGTGGAAACAGAGCTTGTCTGGGAGCCAGCCTTGGTTGGGGGGGAGCGGTGTCCCCAGATGTGACTGTCCTTTGGTATCTCCAGGAGGCCCGGGAGAGAGGAGGAAGGAACTCAGATGAAGGCAAGTGTTCAGAACCCTGGCAATGTTGCCATAAGACGTATGAAGACTCTGCTGAATGGAGCTGGAACCTGAGGGTGGATTTTGATCCCAGTGTGTTATAACTGTTCCTGCCTCTCTCTGAAGTCCCTGGCTGGGAGCAGGCTGCCTTCTCACCTATGTGCCCCAATTCACAATGCCCTGGACCACAGAGCAGAGGCCAGTGTCAGCTTTCTGACCTCTCTCTGACCTGGGAGTTAACTTTTTCCCTTTTGTTCTCCTTCGCATATTTGGAGATAAATTGCCAGCAAGAATATGAAATTCCATGGGTCTGATCCTTTCTCTCTTAACCCCCATGGCTCTTGGAAGAAGAATTAATTTAGAACTTGAGTTCATTCCAGGTGGGAAGCACCTTGTGAAGAAAGGTGGCTTCTGTGGATGGGATCAGGCTGGGCAGGGTTCAGATCGAGGCTCCCCTACTGATATGCTATGACTCTAACCTCTTTGTTTAATCTTCCTTTACTTCAATCTCCTCATCTGCAAAATGGAATTGATAATTGATTCTAAGACTGGCATGAAGAATAAATTGACTGATTCATTTATCTAGAAAAAAAAATAGTATAGATGATCTTATTGGCACAGCAGAGAGACAGAGACACGGACATAGAGATCAAACATGTGGGGACCAAGGGGGAAGGAGTGTGGGATGAACTGGGAGACGGGGATTGACATATATACACTACGGATACTATCTATCGAAAGATAACCAATGAGAACCTGCTGTACAGGGGCCTCTACCCAGCGCTCCCTGGTGACCTAAACGGGAAGGAAATCCAAAAAAAGCGGGGTTACATGTGTACATGTGGCTGGTTCATTTCGTTGTATGGTAGAAACTAACACAACGTTATAAAGCTTAATTTTTTTATAAAACTAATTTTAAAAAATTAATTTTAAATTAACTAATTTTAATAAACTACAGAAAAAAATAAAGTGCTTGACACAGCCTGTAAAAACCATGGAGGCTCAACAGACATTGCTATTGGCATTACTGCCAGATCTTCCGTCTGGTAAGAAGCACTAGATGGAGATGGAAGGACCCTTTGAAAATGGGGTGGGGGGCAATAGCTGAGCAATTTTGTAGCTTTTAAATATAAAGCCTCCAGCATTTGCTCCCTCCATCTTAGTTTGGTTCTCCCAAAAGCAGAGCCTGAGATGAGTCTGTGGGTGCAGGTAGCTTACCTGGAGGTGATCTCAGGAAGCAAGAGTGAGGGAGGGAGGGAGACAGGGAAGGAGAAAGCGTCAGCACTGATCCAGTCTGGATGTGGATACTGATGCAGGCTGCTAGGATTCCATCCCACTGGAGACCCTCTGAAGGACCTTTCACAATCCTCGTGACTAATCCCTCTGAAGAACAGGAGACTGAGACACTTATCTCCTGGCTCCCATCCCTCCAGGAGATGAAGTGACCCCCAGAGGGTATAACTCCCCGAATTTGTGGGCAGCTCTGTGAGGTGTCATGACCCTTCTGGTTTAGGAGAGAGACCTGAAGGAGTGCGGAGAGTGAAGGTTGCCCTGGAGGTGGGACTTGCCCATGTGCCTGGGAGCTGTCCATCCCAGCTGCTGCTGAAATCAGAGGTGGACCCACAGTCTGTGCTCCTGGCAGGGCACCAGCAGCTTTGGTCCATACTCTGATCTATTGATACACCAGGTTAATCCTGCCAGCGTAACAGTTTTCAGCATGATTACTTTCCTTGAAAGCCTACAGTCTCTCTGTGCTGTCTCCTCGGTTCAGTTCAGTTCAGTTCAGTCGCTCAGTCACGTTTGACTCTTTGCGACCCCATGAATTGCAGCACGCCAGGCCTCCCTGTCCATCACCAACTCTCAGAGCCCATCCAAACCCATGTCCATTGTGTCGGTCATGCCATCCAACCATCTCATCCTCTGTCACTCCCTTCTCCTCCTGCCCTCAATCTTTCCCAGCATCAGGGTCTTTGCAAATAAGTCAGCTCTCCGCATCAGATGGCCAAAGAATTGGAGTTTCACCTTTAACATCAGTCCTTTCAATGAACACGCAGGACTGATCTGCTTTAGGATGGACTGGTTGGATCTCCTTGAAGTCCAAGGGACTCTCCAGTGTCTTCTCCAACACCACAGTTCAAAAGTATCAATTATTCGGCACTCAGCTTTCTTTATAGTCCAACTCTCACATCCATACATGACCACTGGAAAAACCATATCCTTGACTAGGCAGACCTTTGCTGACAAAGTAATGTCTCTGCTTTTTAATATGCTAGCTAGGTTGGTCATAATTTTCCTTCCAAGGAGTAAGTGTCTTTTAATTCATGGCTGCAATCACCATCTGCAGTGATTTTGGACCCCCAAAAAATAAAGTTTTTTAAAAAAACTTTATTAAACACTGTTTCCACTGTTTCCCCATCTATTTCCCATGAAGTGATGGGACCGGATGTCATGATCTTAGTTTTCTGAATGTTGAGCTTTAAGCCAACTTTTTCACTCTCCTCTTTCACTTTCATCAACAGGCCCTTTAGTTCTTCTTCACTTTGTGCCATAAAGGTGGTGTCATCATCTGCATATCTGAGATTATTGATATTTCTCCCGGCAATCTTGATTCCAGCTTGTGCTTCCTCCAGCCCAGCATTTCTCATGATGTACTCTGCATATAAGTTAAATAAGCAGGGTGACAATATAGAGCCTTGTCATACTCCTTTTCTTATTTGGACCCAGTCTGTTGTTCCATATCCAGTTCTAACTGTTGCTTCCTGACCTGCATATAGGTTTCTCAAGAAGCAGGTCAGGTGGTCTGGTATTTCCATCTCTTTCAGAATTTTCCACAGTTTATTGTGATCCACACAGTCAAAGGCTTTGGCATAGCCAATAAAGCAGAAATATACGCTTTTTTGGAACTTTCTTGCTTTTTCAATATCCAAGGGATGTTGGCAATTTGATCTCTGGTTCCTCTGCCTTTTCTGAAACCAACTTGAACATCTAGAAGTTCATGGTTGACATATTGCTGAAGCATGGCTTGGAGAACTTTGAGCATTACTTTACTAGCGTGTGAGATGAGTGCAATTGTGCGGTAGTTTGAACACTGTCTCCTAATAAAACCCAAATCCCTTAACCAAAACATCATTCCAGATGAATTTTTACCCAAATGACCTAAGCTATCTTGTTGACACACATGAACTCTACTCTAAATGGGACTGTCTACTCCCCCAAGATCACTTTCTTTATGCCTTCATCCCATTCATCTTACCTGAAAGAAACTCCTGAATCTCACCTGTCCTTCCAGGACTGGCTCAAACCCCACTTTAGGTGCAAAGCCTTCACCCAGCACTGCTATATGAATCTCTCTGCTCCCTGGGAACTTAAACATATTTCATCATATGTGTATTATTATCTGCTCACCAACAAAATTTATATCTTCTCTCAAGAGAATGAATGTATTACTTACTACATTTTATCTCCTACAATATCTATGATCGTGCATAGGTATATATTATATTACTTTAAGAATTGTTGAAATGAGCATTTAAGTAACCAGAAAGAAGCAGTCCCCAGTATTTATGATTCTCTGGTTAATTTCTGGCTCGATTTTTTATAGTGAAGGTTTTGGGTGTACAAAATGGGTTATTATAAGGATATGAAAGTGATCTCAGAGAGAGAGAGGAACAAAAAATATGGCTGGTCCATAAACTGGGAAACTAAGAAAAAAATTCTCTCACTTCTCAGCAGCCTCACAGTCTTCCTTTTTTCTCTGTTTCTCACTGTATCTAGTCTTTATTTCTCTCTGTCCTCATTTTTTCTTCACTGGAATGTAACAACCAGTCTTGAGTCTATTAGAAGGGATACAGTTGGCTAAAGTCTCTGCATTTCCGTTCAAATTTTTGAGCAAGAAGCTTATTGATCACTGGCCAGTAAGCTAATTGACTGGCATTTGGGTCAGGTGTCCACTTCTATTCCAGTCATCTATGGCAAACATGGTAACATAAGAGAGCCAAGCCTGCCCCTTCAACAGGGATTATGGATAGAAGTCCTTAGAAAACAGTTCTTTAAGCAGAGCAGATAGTCCAAAACATGGTACAAATAAAAATGAATTTGTCAGCATATGCATGTGAACTGAATAATGCTCACAAAATACCTACCAAAGACACAATAAGGATTTGCCAGATTCTGGTCCTAGGAGACCAGAATGTACGGGAACATTTGTATCCATAACAGGATCATCTTGTCTGCCCTTTTGTAACTGTGAAATGCCCTTCATACACCATCTGCCATCTAAGGCCAACTCTTCCGTCAAAAACTGAGACCAACTGGAAATTTCCTTTTTCCTCAAGGCAGAAATATTGCATCCTGCAGCAATATATCTCCATTCTTTCATTCATCCACTCATTTCTTTCATTTACCTAATTATTTATTGAGTTCCTTATTTGTGCCAAGCCTTGTTCTATATTAAGGATACAGTGGTGAACAAAACAAAAGCCCTGCCCACACGTAGTTTCTGTTCTGTCTGGGAAAGTCCATCAAGAAATGCTAATCATGTAGTGAAGTGAAAGGCACTCAGTTGTGTCCAGCTCTTTGTAACCCCATGGACTATACAGTCCATGGAACTCTCGAGGCCAGAATACTGGAGTGCGTAGCCGTTCCCTTCTCCAGGGGATCTTCCCAACCCAGGGATCAAACCCAGGTCTGCTGCCTTGCAGGCAGATTCTTTACCAGCTGAGCTACTGGGGAAGCCCAATCACATAGACATCTGGTCAACTAGGCAGAAAGTTATTAAGACAAATAAAACAGGATAAGAAGCCTGAGATAAGAAGTGGCTAATTAGATAGGGTTGTCAGGAAAGGTTTTTCTGAAGAAATGATATCTGAGCAAAGGCTTACGGAGCAAGAGTGCGAGCCAGGCAAAGATCCAGCTGAACATGTTCCAGGCAGAGAAAACAGTAAGACAGTAAGAACAAAAGCCCTAAGTTGTCATGCTTTGCATCTTAAATGTACAGAAAGTCAGTGATGAAGAGAAGCAATGGCTGTAAATTAGACTGTAGAGGTATTAAACTGTAGAGCCCCATTCCATCTTCCACTTCAGTATCTGGCACATATCGTAATTACCGCGAGCTTCATGGATGTGACCTGTGAAGTCACATCAGTTCAGTTCAGTTCAGTCGCTCAGTCGTGTCTGACTCTTTGCGACCCCATGAATCGCAGCACGCCAGGCCTCCCTGTCCATCACCAACTCCTGGAGTTCACTCAGACTCACGGCCATCAAGTCAGTGATGCCATCCAGCCATCTCATCCTCTGTCGTCCCCTTCTCCTCCTGCCCCCAATCCCTCCCAGCACCAGAGTCTTTTCCAATGAGTCAACTCTTCGCATGAGGTGGCCAAAGTACTGGAGTTTCAGGTTTAACATCATTCCTTCCAAAGAAATCCCAGGGCTGATCTCCTTCAGAATGGACTGGTTGGATCTCCTTGCAGTCCAAGGGACTCTCAAGAGTCTTCTAGGGGTCCCCTATTCAGGATGCTTCCCCACTTGGCTTAATGCTATGTGGTCACCATATTGAAATACATAATTTTTGAACAAGAGGCCCAATATTTTCATTTTGCCTGGGGTCCTGAAAATTATGTAGGCATTTGCTAAGGTGTGAATTTTGATATTCCCTCAAAATTCATCCATTGAAATCTTAATGACCAGTGTGATGGTATGAGGAGGTGGAGAATTTGGGGTCTGCCACCTGGAAGAGATCAAGTCATCTGACCACACTGGTACCCTCATCTCAGAGTTTCACCCTCCAAACTATTAGAAATGTATTTCTACCCAGGCTGGTATTTTGTTACAGGAGAAACAATAGATACAGATATTAACCCTGACTGTAATTATTTGTAAATGAGTCAGACTCCTGTTTTGTTTTTTTAATTTTGAGCTGTTGAAAAAGGAAACTGTATCTCATTTAAGTTTACAAATTTTCATTTATAAACATTAATTTTGATTACATAGAAAGTTGAGCACCATTCTCAGCCCAAAGGCGAAGCACTGGAAGAAACACAAATTTTTTCAAATGTTAACATTTAGAATAAATAATATTTTCAAAGAGAAAGCTCACCTTCAACTCCAGATGAGTGTTAAAGTGTTTGAAAAATGATCATAGAGCCTCCATTAATATTTTTATAAAACTTTAGAAATTTACAACAAAGCTCAGCCTTTAGAATAATGAAGAATAAGCAACAAGCCTAATCATGAATACAAATAGAATATTTTGGAAGTCACTTTTTAAATTCAAATATATTTTTCCTCAAAGTTTATCATCATTGTTAGTGTGCCCACTTACAGTTCAGTTCAGTCGCTCAGTCATGTCAGACTCATTGAGGGCCGATGGACTGCAGCACACCAGGCTTCCCTGTGAATCACCAACTCCTGGAGCTTGCTCAAACTCATGTCCATTGAGTCAGTGATGCCATCAAATCATCTCATCCTCTGTCATCCCCTTCTCTTCCTGCCTTCAATCTTTCCCAGCATTCGTATCTTTTCCAATGAGTCAGTTCTTCCCATCAAACAACCAAAGTATTGGAGCTTCAGCTTCAGCATTAGTCCTTCCAGTGAATACTCAGGACTTATTTCCTTTAGGATGGACTGGTTGAATCTCCTTGAAGTCCAAGGGACTCTCAAGAGTCTTCTCCGACACCACAGTTCAAAAGCATCAATTCCTCTGAGCTCAGCTTTCTTTGTGGTCCAACTCTCACATCCATACATGACTACTGGAAAAACCACAGCTTTTACTATACGGACATTTGTTAGCAAAGTAATGTCTCTGCTTTTTAATATGCTCTCTAGGTTGGTCATAGCTTTTCTTCCAAGGAGCAAAATCTTTTAATTTCATGGCTGCAGTCACCATTCACAATTATTTTGGAGCCCAAGAAAATAAAGTCTGTCATTGTTTCCATTGTTTCCCTATCTATTTGCCATGAAGTGATGGGACCGGATGCCATGATCTTACTTTTCTGAATGTTGAGTTTTAGGCCAGCTTTTTCACTCTCCTCTTTCACTTTCATCAAGAGGCTCTTTAGTTCTTNCGAAGCACTGGAAGAAACACAAATTTTTCAAATGTTAACATTTAGAATAAATAATATTTTCAAAGAGAAAGCTCACCTTCTACTCCAGATGAGTGTTAAAGTGTTTGAAAAATGATCATAGAGCCTCCATTAATATTTTTATAAAACTTTAGAAATTTACAACAAAGCTCAGCCTTTAGAATAATGAAGAATAAGCAACAAGCCTAATCATGAATACAAATAGGATATTTTGGAAATCACTTCTTAAATTCAAATATATTTTTCCTCAAAGTTTATCATCATTGTTAGTGTGCCCACTTACAGTTCAGTTCAGTCGCTCAGTCATGTCAGACTCATTGAGGGCCCATGGACTGCAGCACACCAGGCTTCCCTGTGAATCACCAACTCCTGGAGCTTGCTCAAACTCATGTCCATTGAGTCAGTGATGCCATCAAATCATCTCATCCTCTGTCATCCCCTTCTCTTCCTGCCTTCAATCTTTCCCAGCATTGGTATCTTTTCCAATGAGTCAGTTCTTCCCATCAAACAACCAAAGTATTGGAGCTTCAGCTTCAGCATCAGTCCTTCCAGTGAATACTCAGGACTTATTTCCTTTAGGATGGACTGGTTGAATCTCCTTGAAGTCCAAGGGACTTTCAAGAGTCTTCTCCGACACCACAGTTCAAAAGCATCAATTCCTCTGAGCTCAGCTTTCTTTGTGGTCCAACTCTCACATCCATACATGACTACTGGAAAAACCACAGCTTTTACTATACGGACATTTGTTAGCAAAGTAATGTCTCTGCTTTTTAATATGCTCTCTAGGTTGGTCATAGCTTTTCTTCCAAGGGGCAAACATCTTTTAATTTCATGGCTGCAGTCACCATTCACAATTATTTTGGAGCCCAAGAAAATAAAGTCTGTCATTGTTTCCATTGTTTCCCTATCTATTTGCCATGAAGTGATGGGACCGGATGCCATGATCTTACTTTTCTGAATGTTGAGTTTTAGGCCAGCTTTTTCACTCTCCTCTTTCACTTTCATCAAGAGGCTCTTTAGTTCTTTTTCGCTTTCTGCTATAAGGGTGGTGTCATCTGAGTATCTGAGGTTATTGATATTTCTTCCGGCAGTGTTGATTCCAGCTTGTGCTTCATCCAGCCCTGCATTTCTCATGATGTACTCTGCATATAAGTTAAATAAGCAGGGTGCCAATGTACAGCCTTGATGTACTCCTTTCCCAATTTGGAATCAGTTTGTTGTTCCATGTCCGGTTCTAACTGTTACTTCTTGATCTGCATACAGACTTCTCAGAAGACAGGTAAGGTGGCCTGGTATTCCCATCTCTTGAAGAATTTTCCACAGTTTGTTGTGATCCATACAGCCAAAAGCTTTAGCATAGTCAATGAAGCAGAAGTAGATGTGGATGTTGGCAATTTGATCTCTGATGCTCTGCCTTTTCTAAATCCAGCTTGAACATCTGCAAGTTCTCAGTTCACCTACTGTTGAAGCCTATATAGTCCTCACTATAGAAATATTAAATGCTCTCCTTTAGAATCAATTTCACAATAAATTCAAGTGTAGCTTGTCTCCACATGAGTCAGATGGACAAGATGGAAGCAGAGGGAAGAAGCATGCATGCCTGCATCCTCTTGTCAGCCCATTAGTGCCCATGATATTGATGCTTTCACTCCAGGCTTCCAATGTTTCCAGAAATAATGCCCAAAATATTCGATGGCTGCCCCCCAAATACATTGAATTCATTTGTCTCAAAGTGTAGATCAATACCAGTGAAAATACCACTCAAACGTTCTAATTAAAATATATATATACAGAAAAAGTCCCTCTCTCTGTCTATCTCTGTCTGTTTGTCTGTCTCTCTGTCTTTCTCTCTCTCTTTTTTCTCAGGTTATTTGACTCGGTCATGTTCAGCTAACCAGGACTGCTGACTCCCCTTAACACCAAAGAGAAACTGCAGTGCATGAACTCAGGATGGAATTAAGTTCTCCTTTTGTGCAACTGAACTGATTCCTCAGGAAATATTTCAACAGAATTCATACTGCTAAGAGTTTCATGGCTTGGAGTTTTCTAGTCCTAATTTTTCTTACCAGTTTCTATTCTCTAGGAATAGAGAATATTCCTTTTAAAAGGAATAGAATTGTTTTAAAAGTAATAGGAAGCCTCCTCAAGCCCTGCTTTGCCTCCACCATTCCATCCAAAATAAAACCAGGAAATAGTAAACCTAGAGCAAGCCATAATGTTCCTTTTCTTTGATAAAAACAATCTTACAATATGTGTTTTCTCCTCAAATTCTATATGCACATATCCAACTTTCTATTGAGTCTGTCTTTATCGATTAGCTTTCAGTACCTGAGTCCAAACATTCAGTTCCAGGTCGGTCACTCAGTCGTGACCGACTCTTTGCAACCCCATGGACTGCAGCACGCCAGGCTTCCCTGTCCATAACCCCCAGAGCCTACTCAAACTCATGTCCATCATGTCAGTGATGGCATCCAACCATCTCATCATCTGTTGTCCCCTTCTCCTCCTGCCTTTAATCTTTCACAGCATCAGGGTCTTATCCAATGAGTTGGTTCTTCACATCAGGCAGCCAAAGTATTGGAGTTTCAGCTTCAGAATTAGTCCTTCCAATGAATATTCAAGGCTGATTTCCTTTAGGATGGACTGGTTGGATCTCCTTGCAGTCCAAGGGACTCTCAAGAGTCTTCTCCAACACCACAGTTCAAAAGCATCAGTTCTTCAGGGCTCGGCTTTCTTTATAGTTCAACTCTCATATCCATACATGACTACTGGAAAAACCATAGCTTTGACTAGACGGACCTTTGTTGATAGAGTAATGTCTCTGCTTTTTAATCTTCTTTTTAATATGCTGCTTTTTAATTTGGTCATAGCTTTGCTAACTTTTCTTTTCCCTCTTATCTCTGTTGTTGAATTGCATAAACAGCTTCTATGTGTGTCTTTTCTTTGCTTTTCTCTCTCTTTTCTTCTTCATCCCTATCTTCCCCACAACATTCCACTGATGGTCAAGTGGTTGGTTCCACCCACATACACCCATATCATTTTCATTCCCGCTGGCAGGCCATGTGTTTGTCTACTCGACTAATGAAATACCATCCCAACAGCTAAGCAGCCTGTAGCCTTCTCAATCCCTCCATCCTATATTCTGTTGCCAGGGTTAGGATCTTAAGAAAGGAGTAGTCAAACTTTTCCATGGACTCTTCCTTGCTTCCCATATCTATTGCATACAAAGCAAAATCCCAGCTCATTGGCAAGTATTAAAATATCCCTAAATTCTCTCTTACCTCCCCTTCCATCCTTGCTTTACCTCTTGTAATGGGTTGGATTGTGTCCCCCCAGAATTTCTATTCCACAGTACCTATAAATGTGACCTTATTTGAAAATAGTATGTTTACAGATGTAATCAAGTTAAGAGGAAGTCATACCTGAAGAGGATGAGCCCTAAACCTGGTGACTGCTATCTTCGGAAGAGAAAGAAGAGGAAGATTTAGATAATAGAGGCCTGGAGGAGACCAAGATAAAGGTCATGTGATGACAGAGGCAGAGGTTCAACGGCTGCAGCTACAACCAAAGAAGAGGTGGAAAGAGCCCTCCCCCAGGGCTTCCAGAGGAAACACAGCCCAGCTGACTTCTTGTATTCAAATTACTAGCTTCCAAACTCAGAGAATTTCTACTGTTCTAAGCCACTCAGTCTGTAGTCATATGTTACAGCAGCTTCGAGACCCTGATACATATCCACACAGCACAGTCACTCCCCACCTCTGCCTGACAGTGCTGCCTGACCTTGGAAGTCTGGCCAAGAAACTCCCAGCAAGTTGCCCCCTACCTGGGCAGCCCACGAGTTTCTAGGGTGGGCCTTTTACCCTGTAATCTCCAAGAGAGTTCATTTTCCCATAGGCGCTGCCAGTGAAATACATCCTGGAAGCCCAGCCCTTCCCTCTCTCTGGTGGGGAACTTACACAGTTGCAGTTCAGTTCAGTTCAGTTGCTCAGTCATGTCCGACTCTTTGAGACCCCATGAATCGCAGCACGCCAGGCCTCCCTGTCCATCACCAACTCCCAGAGTTCACTCAGACTCACGGCCATCAAGTCAGTGATGCCATCCAGCCATCTCATCCTCTGTTGTCCCCTTCTCCTCCTGCCCCCACTCCCTCCCAGCATCAGAGTCTTTTCCAATGAGTCAACTCTTCGCATGAGGTGGCCAAAGTACTGGAGTTTCAGCTTTAGCATCATTCCTTCCAAAGAAATCCCAGGGCTGATCTCCTTCAGAATGGACTGGCTGGATCTCCTTGCAGTCCAAGGGCCTCTCAAGAGTCTTCTCCAACACAGTTGCAGTGGGAACCTCTAAATTATGGCTAGTTCAGGACAGGACCTGAAGCCCCGCATGCAAGACTCATTAAGCAGTTTTCTTTCTGGGAGCATGATTTGGCTCTGGTTAGGCTGCCTGATGGCTTGGATGGTAAAGAATCTGCCTGCAGTGCAGGAGAGCCCCTGGAGAAGGAAACGGCAACCACTGCAATATTCTTGCCTGGAGAATTTCATGGACAGAGGAGCCTGGTAGTCTATAGTCCATGGGAACGCAAAGAGTTGGACACAACTGAGCATCTAACACTTTCAATTTGTTTTAGGCTGCCTATAGGGCCATGTATTTCTTCTATCCTGGCCGTCTGAGGCCACACGTCTCTCAGGAACTGTTAAGCATACAACAGGCCCAGTTTTATCTGGCCTCCCCTTGCCCTCATGAAGTAAGAACAGGCAAGTGTGGGCAAGGGGCTTGCTCCCCAGAAAGAAAACAGACTTGCCAAGGATATGCTGAGGTCGCAGGGAGCCTGTGTCAGGATGATGACAAGCGAGCTAACGACTGCACAGAATGATCAACACAGATCATCCCCAGTGTCCAGGGAGCGCAGTCTTGAGACGGAAACCTGCCGCCCTGCCTGTGGAACAGCACAGGCTCCCTGTGGTCAAGTGCTTGCAAGTCCTCATCCTGCTCCATCAACAGCTGGTTGTTACTGTTCAGTCGCTCAGTCATGTCGGACTCATTGTGACCCCATGGACTGCAGCACGCCAGGCTTCCCTGTCCTTCACCATCTCCCCGAGCTTGCTCAAACTCATGTCCGTTGAGTCGGTGATACCATCCAACCATCTCATCTCGTTGCCCTCTTTTCCTACCATGAATCTTTTCCAGCATCAGGGTCTTTTCCAATGAGTCAACACCTGGGGTCACAGGTAAAAATGATATCAGGGAAAAAGAGAGCCACTGGATCTTCCAAAGCCCACCCAACCCTAGACCCTTGTGGGCAAGTTCCATTTATAACTGGGGACCAGCCTGAAACTAGATCGTTGAACTCTGGCTACAGAGTGAATTACCTGGAATGGCTTGTGGGGATGTGGGTTCTGTGTTACCTTTCCTTGCAGGTGACACGGAAAAGTGTCTTCAGGTCAAAAAATCCCATGAGCTATAGGATCCCATGCAGATCCTTCTTTACAATTTTAAAATTTGTAGTAGCCATATGTCATGGAATGAGTTGTATCTCCCCCAAATGTATACACTGAAGCCCTAACCCCCAAAATCTCTGAAGAAGACTGCATTTGGAGAGAGGGCCTTTAAAGAGGTGACTGGTCACAAATGAGACTAATTCCTAATCCTACTTGGCTGGTACGCTCAAAGAAAGTGGAAATCTGACCACACAGAGACATCAGGGAGGCATTAGCACACATGAGACACTCTGTGGGGGCTCAGAGAGAAGGTGCCATCAGCAAGCCAAGGAGAGGGGCCCTAGGCAAAATCAAATCTGCCAACACTTCCATCTTGTGAGAAAATAAACTTCTGTTGTTCAAGCCACTTCATCTGTGGTGTTTTATATGGCAGCCCCTAGCAAGCTAGTACTAATTTTGATACTTGGACCTGGGATGCTGCTGTAACAAATAACTTAAAAAGTGAAAGTGGCTTTAGGACTGGCTAATGGGGAGAGGTTGCAAGAGTTTCAAGTTGTGGGACTTTCTTGGTGATCCAGCGGTTAAGACTGCTTCCAATGCAGAGGATGTGGGTTCATTGGCCAGGGAACTAAGATCCCACATGCTACACTGCACAGCCAAAAAAAAAGGGTGCATGCTACGAAAAATGTAGATAACCTTGGAGAAACTGAAAAAGATGTTAAAGATGCTTCTGTTGAGACCTCTGATGGAAATGACACACACGTTCCTAGATGTTAGAGGAAAGGCAATCCTGTTATAAAATGCAAAGAACTGGGTTGAATTGTGCTCTAGTGCTGTGAGAAAGGTAAGACCTGTGAGTGATAAACTTGGATTTTTAACCTAGGAGATTTTTAAATAATGTAGGGAAGATGTGACTTGGTTTCCCTTACTTTGTTGCTGTTAAGTCCTGTCCAACTCTTTGCGACCCCCATGGACTGCAACACACCAGGCTTCCCGTCCTTCACTATATACATGGGCTTCCCCAGAGGCTAAGTGGTGAAGAATCTGCCTACCAATGCAGGAGCCAAGGATTAGATCCCTGGGTTGGGACGTCCCCTTGGAAAAGGAAATGGCAACCCATTCTAGTGTTCTTGCCTGTATAATCCCATGGACAGAAGAGCCTGTGAAAGAAGAGATAAATTGAAGAAGGGTTTGTTAAGCAAAACAAAATACAGACACACACACGCACACACAAAAACCCAGAACTAGAAGATTTGGAAAATATTCTCCTATTCACATTGCAAAATAAGAGAAGGCATTTTCTGGTGAGAATAGCAAGGGTGTGTGAGTGGGACATAAATTGATAAAGAAATGACAGGTGGGCATCACAGACACAATCAGCCATATCAGCCATCTCCTCGGAAGTCAGGGCTAGCAAATGAGACTATACCAGAAGAAATTCTGCCAACTTGGGTCAAAGGGGACAGAGATGGGAGAAAACAAAAGGGAGATGTTCAGACCTCTGTGATTTCACAGGAACGACAGAGCTATCCAGCTGTGAACACGTGTTGTCTGTTGTTGCTTAGTTGCTAAGTCGTGTCCGACTCTTTTGTGACCCCACAGACTGTAGCCTTCTAGGCTCTATGTCCATGGGATTTCCCAGGCAAGAATACTGGAGTGGGTTGCCATTTCCTTCTCTAGGGGGATCTTCTCAACCCAGAGACTGAACCTGTGCGCCTGCGTTCCAGGTGGATTCTTTACCATTCTTTGTTATCCTTCCACAAAAGGGAAGATTGATCCCCAAGACAAGGCAGAGATTGCCAGGACTGTCACGCCAATGCAGAGCCGTAGGGTACAGGCCCCAGAGAAGGAGGCTGCCTTCTCCTTGCTTTGAGAAAGCCAAGCTGCAGCTACTCAGGGCCTCCTCCTCGGAGCCGCTGATGCCCTGCCCTCAGACTTCCAGCCTCCAAGACTGTGAGAAAATAAATGGACGCTGTCAGTATTTTGTCTGGTTGTGGTATTTCGCTAGGGTGGCCCTGGCAAACTCATGCACCATATTAAAAAAGAAGAAATAGTTGGAATTGATTTTAATAACATCTTGATCCAATAGATCCCAGAATAATATCATTTTAACACGGAATCAATGTAAAAATTATGGATCAGATATTTCACATTCTTTTGATGGTACAATATCTCCCAAACACTTAATAGCATATCTCAATTTGAACCCATCACTTTTCGTATTCAGCAGCCACAGTGGTCATGCACTATCCAGTGTGTGAATAGTGAGAAATAAGCCATCACTAATTATGCTTTTTGTGCAGATTTCTGGAAAGAAATTTTAAAAAAAAGATAATCGATGCCTATAAGTAGACACCAAGTTTCTTTCTAGACTTCTGCTTTATGCAGTGAGGGAAGAAAAAGTTACTAAAGACAACGAGCTTCTACCCAAATATGGAAGCTAGAAAGCAATCAGGGAACCTCTCTGGTGGTGCAATGGCTAAGACTCCATGTTCCTAATGCAGGGGGCCTGGGTTCAATCCCTGGTCAGGGAACTGGATCTCACATGCTGCAACTAAAGCCTGGCACAGCCAAATAAATTTCTGAAAAAGGAATAAGTCTTTGTGTTTTGAAAAGAAAGAAAGAAAACAATCAGAAAAGCTGTAAAAAGCAACGATCCGGACAAATTTTGCATCATAAAGGATGTGTCCAACAAAGACCACTTGAGTTTTGGATGACAGAAACAGAAGTTCTGATGTGTTGAAACTGCCTGCAGTGAGTTCCCCAAGAATCCACACTCTTTCCTGGCGCAAATTCCTGCTGTTTCCTCCAGACTGGAATCTTGCTTCCCTCTATTTCCTGGACTTCTTGAATCCATCCACTCCAACTCAGATCTGGTATCCTGTGTCCTCAGTCACCCCCACCACTCCCCGTCTGGTCCACACAGCACACAACCCACAATCTGCAGATGCCCTGCTTTCGATTTTAGGATAAAACTGAGGGGTTTTAGTCCATGATGTCCAGGCTCCTGCATGCTCAGCCTCCTGCCTGCTGCTCCAGAGTCACTGAGAGTCTTTCATCTTCACCCTCTTGTGGTTTCAAGTTCTTGCCACACACACTCCACCCCTCCCACTACTGTTTAAATGATATCTCCTCCTGGAAGCCTTCTGGTTTCAGAGCCCTTTGCCACCATCCCTATCCAGCAAAAGACCTGACATATTGACTACGTGCCACCTCTCAAAATGTTTTTTTTTACTTAATAACTATTTTTTACAACAGTTTTGCATTTACAAAGAAAATTGAGCAAAAAGTACAGACAGTCCCCATGGACTCCCTCTCCCACCTCAACTTTCTCATATTATTCTGCCTTTTATTAGTGTGGTATGTTGGTTGTATGGAGAAGCAAATGGCAACCACTATTCTTGCCTGGAGAATCCCACGGACAGAGAAGCCTGGAGGGCCACGGTCCATGGGGTCACAAACATCCAACATGACTTAGCAACTAAATTACCACCACCACATGTTGGCTGTAATTAAACAATATCACATTATTTTTACCTAAAGTCCATGGTTGGATGGCATCACCGACTCAATTGATGTGAGTTTGAGCAAGTTCTGGGAGTTGGTGATGGACAGAGAGGCCTGGTGTGCTGCAGTTCATGGGGTCACAAAGAGTCAGACATGACTGAGCGACTGAACTGAACTGAACTGAAAAGTCCATAGTTAACATTCAAAGATGCTTGCTCCTTGGAAGAAAAGTTATGACCAAACTAGACAGCATATTAAAAACAGAGACATTACTTTGCCAACAAAGTTCTGTCTAATCAAAGCTGTGGTTTTTCCAGTAGTCAAGTATGGATGTGAGAGTTGGACTATAAAGAAAGCTGAGCACCAAAGAATTGATGCTTTTGAACTGTGGTGTTGGAGAAGACTCTTGTGAGTCCCTTGGACTGCAAGGAGATCCAACCAGTCGATCCTAAAGGAAATCAATCGTGAATATTCATTGGAAGGACTGATGCTGAAGCTAAACTCCAATACTTTGGCCACCTGAAGCAAAGAACCAACTCATTTGAAAAGACCCTGATGCTGGGAAAAATTGATAGCAGGAAGAGAAGGGGACAACAGAGAATGAGATGGTTGGATAGCATCACCAACTCGATAGACATGAGTTTGAGTAAGCTCTGGGAGTTGGTGATGGACAGGGAAGCCTGGTGTGCCTCAGTCCATGAGGTCACAAAGAGTCAGACACAACTGAGCAACTGAACTGAACTGAAGAGGGCAGCCTATACTTCTAAGGAGTCAGGATAAGAAGGGAAAGAGAACTGGAGATTTAAAAGAAAGAATACAAGGCCAGGAGAGGACCTTCCTCCAGATAGGAAATGGACATGGCAGTTTGAGCCAGCAAAGAACGCTGGGGAGTAGGGAAGACAAGACACCTGGAGACAGGAAGGATGTGAACAGATGAAGAACACAAGTTAACAGGCTTCTTGTTCAGGAGGAATGACTTCTTCAAGGCACTGGAGGAAACCAGAGAAGCAGAGAATGACCTGGTCTCCTATTCTGTGCAGCTGGGCTTCTCATCTGCCCAACAGATACGCCGTCCCGATAGATCCCTCTTCCTGGAAACCTAAAAGAAGCTAGTCTTCCAACTGCTTGTGCCCAGTGTTGTCCCTCTTCAGTCTATCCTGAACCTCACAAACCTGAATGGCCTCTTAAATGCAGACGTAATCGCTTCACGCTACCTCACTCTGTGAGATAAAGGGAGCCCGAGGTGGAGAAGTGGCAGCAGAGACGGAAAGAAAATAGACAAGTGCTATTTTTAGGAGAGCACCTCACTGTTAGGAGAGCACTTCAGCAACTCTGTGACTGACAGAGTATGAGAGGAAAGTAAGAAGTGGAAGATGGCATGCAGATTTTTGGTTTGAGCAACTAACACATGGTGGGGAGCATCCCTGGAGACAGGGTGATCCAGGGTGGGGGTGGGGGGAGCATATCCATGGCACAGGGGTGAGGCGAATCAAAGACTCTGATTTCTACATCTTGAATACGAGGTGCTTTTGGAACTTCCAAGAAGATATCCAATAAACTACAAAAATACACATATGAAACTCCAAAGAGATCCAGGCTGAAGCAATAGATACTAATTATCTATATTATTTATAATATACTATTTTTATACAATAATACTATAATCAAGATGGCTAGGAAAAATATCAATAACCTCAGATACACAGATGACACCTCCCTTTTGGCAGAAAGAAAAGAAAAACTAAAGAGCCTCTTAATGAAAGTGAAAGGGGAGAGTGAAAAAGTGGGCTTAAAACTCAACATTCAGAAAACTAAGATCATGGCATCCGGTCCCATCACTTCATGACAAATAGATGGGGAAACAATGGAAACAGTGACAGACTTTATTTTGGGGGGCTCCAAAACACTGCAGATGGTGACTGAAGCCATGAAATTAAAAGATGCTTGCTTCTTGGAAGAAAAGCCATGACCAACTTAGACAAAGCTATGGTTTTTCCAGTAGTTATGTATGGTTGGGAGAGTCGGACTATAAAGAAAGCTAAGCACCGAAGAATTGTTGCTTTTGAACTGTGGTTCTGGAGAAGACTCTTGAGAGTCCCTTGGACTGCAAGGAGATCAAACCGGTCAATCCTAAAGGAAATCAGTCCTGAATATTCATTGGAAGGACTGATGCTGAAGCTGAAGCTCCAATACTTTGGCCACCTGGTGTGAAGAACTGATTCAATGAAAAAACCCTGATGCTGGGAAAGATGGAAGGCAGGACGAGAAGGGGATGCCAGAGGATGATATGGTTGGATGGTATCACTGACACAACAGACATGAGTTTGAGTAAGCTCCGGAAGTTGGTGATGGACAGGGAAGACTGCCATGCTGCAGCCCAGAGTAGGACACGACTGAGCAACTAAACTGAACTGAATATTATAATATGGAGACATCAGTATAAGGAAGGTACTTAAAATTCTGGCAAAAAATACAACTGCCCAGTGAGTGAGTAGAATAAGAAGGGGAGAACACAAAATCTTGAGGAACAGCAGTATTTAAAGAGATAGGTTAAAAAAAAGAAGCTCGTAAAGACAACCGAGGAATGATAAAACAGACGTGGTGGGTAAGTGGAAGAGTAAGGTGCCATGGAAAGAAAGGAGAAAGCATGCGCCAAACGTTAGCCAGGGTTTGAACTAGGCTGATTTTAGTCACAAGGAAGGAAGTCATTCTCAGCCTTTGGGCAGAACTACTACAAGGGGCTGGAAGCCAGTCCATGAAGGGTGAGAAAGTAGGGCAAGAGGCATAGATACCAGCCAACTTCTTCAAAGGGAAGAGAGGTGGGAAAGGAAGGCAGGGGTACTAAGGAGAGAAGGAACGTGGCCAAAGGGGGTCTATTTAAGCTGGAAGAGCAGTGAGCATATTAAACGCTGATGGTAAAGAGCTGATAAAGAGGAAGAAGCTGAGACATCTGACTGGACAGGCAAGAGAGCCAAGTCCCTGAGGATGAGGAGGAGGTGGGAGGAGGGATCCAGAGTGAAGGAGTGGGGTTGGGACTAAACTCAAACAGAAGGGGCTCCATTTAAGAAAATGATGTATACTAGGTGCAGGTAAATTAGAAGCCTGATCACAGCAAGTTCAAACAGTTCTCACATAATGGCTTAAATTTTTTCTGTGAAGTAGGAAGAAAAGTCATCTGTCGCGAGTATGTGGAGGTAGATTTGGAGGTTCAAGGAGAACGGGGCAATTCAAAAGTGCCATTTAGGAGAAAGGGAGGAGGTGAAGAAAAGAGAAGAACGCCTGGGTCCTAACCTAGACCAATTAGGTACGAATCCATAGATGGGACCAAAGTATTTTTTTTCCATGAATTCAAGAAGTATTTATTGAATGTGCACTATGTGCTAGGTACCAGGGATATAGCAATTTAAAAGAGAGAAAGAGACAAAAAAATTCTTGCCTTCACAGAGTTTACATACGTGTGGAAAATTGTGATTAACTTCTGCAGAAGTTCTCTGGGTGATTCTCACAAAGAGTCAGTGTTGAGAACAACTGTCTTTATCTTCTAACAGATGAGGAAACTTGACTTCACTTATGTAAAGTGAGAGAAGATTAATAATTTCCCCAAGACAGGTCACGCTAGATGAAAACAGTATGATTTACAGCATGGGTCATAGGTCTAAATCAGAGGAAAACAGACAGCAACTAATAAAGACAATAAAGAGTTTTCCTGAGAATTCCCTGGCAGATCAGTGGTTAGGACTCCGTGGTTTCACTGCCGTAGGCCCAGGTTCAATCCCTTGGTCAGAGAATTATGATTTTGCAAGCCATGTGGTGTAGCCAAAAGAAAAAAATTAAGAATTTTCCATAAACCTGACTCACCTCCACTTGAATGTCAAAGAAGCAGGCTCTCTCCATGAATACCAAGGTGTAGAAGCACACTACTGCAGGAAGGGCCGCCACCGTGAAGCTCCAACCACGCCAGCCCAGGACTTCGACCTGGACACCTCAAGTGACGTGTCCAGAGCACGGAGCACAGCTTCTCTCTTCAGCCCTCTTCTCATTCCTCTTCTAAGCCCCTAACTCAGTGAATGGCTCCATCAGCCTTGATTCTGCCTTTCCTTCACTTCATTCACCCAAATGTGAGATGTAGGTACAGGGACTTTTAAAGGCCCCCTGAATAATTTTAATGTGCCATGAGGTTTGAAAACCACAGAAAGAAGTTATTGTTCTGCTAGGAACACTCTTCTTCATCCATTTCACATGGAAAGTCCCTACACATCTTTCAAGCCTCATTTAAAAAATAACTTCTCTTACTCCCTGCACAAAATTAATTGCCCTTAAGATTAATTAATGTCCTTGAACACTGGCCTCCCACTACCATGTCTTGTGTATGTATTTCATTGTAACTGACTGCACACCTGTCATCATTTCCTATTAGACTAAACACTCAAGAGGTCAAGAACTCTGCTCATCTAGCTCACTATTAGACACAATGTCTTTCAAAGAGGCTAACATGCATCATAGGTAAAATAAATATTGGATGAATGTGCTGAATATAGTGAAATCCAAAAAGATACATTAAAAATAGCAAAATAAATTCACAGAATCAAGAAGAGAAAGAAACTTGTACACAATGAATGAATCTGGCTATGGCTAAAGATGGAATCACTTACCTGTTTAATGACATAATGAATCTCTTCAGAATTGAGAACACTACATTTAATATCACTTGGCTTACAAGGAGTAATTCCCTTATAGACAAGAGGTGTGTAGCATTTCATTGCAAACTTCAAGTCACTGACATGCCTCCTCTCCTCTAAAACATCTTCAAATTCGTCCCACTTTTTGAGCTCTTTCTGTGGACAAGGCAAAGGAAAGAAAGTCAAGCACATGCTGTAAAATAAATTTAGACAGGTTAGGAACTACATTGGTAAGGTTTCATCTTTGTCAGAACTTTTATTCTGACACAGAATAAGAACAGAATGCTCTGGAGAGGGAAATGGCAACCCACTCCAGTATTCTTCCCTGGGAAATCCCATGGACAGAGGAGCCTGGCTGCAGTTCATGGAGTCGAAAGAGTCTGAAACAATTTAGTGACTAAACTACTACCCCCACCACCCCCACCACCATATGTATCAGAGAAAATTCCATACATGGAATGAGTGGGTCTAAATAAATTTTTGCCTAAAAAAGAAAAACAAAAAAAAGAACAGGGTGTTCTGATGTTAGACTTTCACATAGTAAGAAAAAAAGTGTAGCTATTATTAGGATCAATGAATTGATATTAAATTGTAATATTTTATTTTTGATTGCCATCTTTATAAAGCCAGTGTCCCTGGGGGAAAGTTAACAAATACAGTGACAGTGGGGCACGAAGGTCTAAAGCAAATTTGATCTATTTCACAGGTTTCATCCAGCACATCTGTTTTGTCTGCCTCTTTCACTTGTTTTAAAAATTTTTTCATTTAAAATTTATTTGGCTGTGCCAGGCTTTACTTGCAGCATGTGAACTCAGTTGTGGCATGTGGAATCTAGTTCCCTGACCAGGGATCCAACCTGGGCCCCCAGGAGCGCAGAGTCTTAGCCACTGGACTACCGGGGAAGTCCCTTCACTTATTCTTAAAAGTTAAATCAAAGCGTACATTAGAAAGTGACCATTGTGTCAAATAAATTAAGAGTACACGGGTGCAAACTCAAGACGAAAGTGCTCCCACATAAGCTACTCTAGGGCAGTTCATATTTCGTTGTGTTAGTTTCTTATCTCCTTTCAACCACTGCAAATCAGCTTCTGCCAACCCATCCCCGAAACTGCTGGTTATTAGGCTCCTAGATCGTTAGATGACTTCTAAATTGTTAATTCTTAAAAGCTTGTTTTTCTGATGATAAAAGTAATAGTAGTAATCGTCAGTACAGCTAACAGGCATCATTGCTTCCTAAGTGTCAGGCAGTATTCTAAATAAGAACTTAACCTCCATGGAGGGGCAATCCTCACAACAACCCTGTGAGGGAGTTAGCTTCACCACCCCGTTTCACAGTGGGGAGCCTACGGCACAGAGAAGTGAAATAACTCAGCCAAGGCCCCACAGCTCTCCAAGGGCAGAGACAGGACTCAAGCTCAAGCCTTATTTCGGCACAGATCTTGTTTCTAACCACTACCCTACAATACTCAGCATGTTAATTATGGAAAATTTGGAAACACAGAAACACACAAGCAAAGACAAACTGCCCACAATTTTACACTCTGGAATAACTACTCTTAACTTTTACTACTAGTTTCCTTATTTTTTCATTCATAGATAAAAAAGTACATATTTTTAAATTTAAAACACGGACCATACCAAATATGGTTTATCTTGGTTTAAACCAAATATGGCTCATCTTATCAACTGTATTCTGAGTACTTCCTTACATTATTAGTAAATATTGTTTTAAAATATTTTAGGGGTTGCATAATCACCTTTATGTTTCTTAATTTCTTAATATATTTTTTAATTACCAAAGTGATACATGTTCATTATAAAAACTCAGAGGATATAAAAAAGCACAAAGAAGAAAACTAAAATCGACACCCAGTGAGCCATATACTATTTCAGCGAATGCTTGTCTCTGTGCCTGTGGACACAGCCTCTCCTCAATCACACACATAGTTTTGTCACCTGATTTTTAAAAACTTAATGTTAAAAACACTCCTCCACGTCAATTTAAGTTTCTCCCATATAACTTTAAATGCTGGACGTTTGAACTATTTTTCATTCATTGCTACTATAAAAGGCGTAACAAACACTGATATTTCTTTCAAATCTAATTACTAGACCTGGCCTCTTTCTAGTCTTCATTCTCCTAAACCTGCCCACAGTGTGACACCACTCTCAAGCATGCCTTCCTGTCCTTAGCTACAACAATTCTGAAATGTCCCTACTTTGGTTTTTAATTCTCGATTCTTGTCAAGTAGAAAATGCATGTCATTTCTCTAATTCAGAGATTCTCTACCTGGGGGAAATTTTCTCCCTAAACTACAAATATGTCTTTTTTCCTCCCACTTCCTTTAATATGTGTTAACCTCTCCAGCCCTCTTCTCCTCACTCCACACAGCGCTGAGTACTCTCACCTACTCAACTGCTTTCAAATATTTGTTCCTGACTCCCCTGTACTGTCCTCTTGCTGCTTCGATTTGGCCTTTCCAAAAGTGAATTCATTTCTCCTCTGAACAATCTTACAACCTGATCATTTTCCTGAAATATCAATCAATAACCTCCATGCCATCTTCACTCCTCAGTTTATATCATTCGAGACCTCTCCTCCCTCACCCTTTACATCTAATCCATTTCCTCCTGTTAACAAGGCCTTTAAGAATCAATCCCTGTCTTCTCATTCATGTCTAGCCCGTGCTCTTTGTAACAACAGCTTCCTCACTGGTCTCCCTGCCTGCGTTTTGCCCCTTTAAATCAGCCTTCCATGCCACTATGTGCCTTTTTTATGTTCCTTTTATATTTAGCAGGGCCAGGTCGTGGTTGCGGCATGTGGGATCCAGCTTCCTGACCAGGGATTGAACCCAGGCCTGCCTGCGTTGGGAACACTGAGTCCCGGCCACTGGAGCAATGGGGAAGTCCCCACTCCACGCCCTTTTTAAAACACAATTCTGGCCAAATTCTGGTTTAAAATATGACTTCCTCCTCCCCTCCTTCAGAATAAGACCTAAGCCACTCATACAAGAACCTCTGAGACCTGGCATTTCCTTCTCACCACATTCATGATCCACTTAACAGCGAGTGATTCGATTTCCCCAACACAGCCCATTGCTGACATGCCTCTGGGCCTCTGCACACGTCCATCGGCCTGAAATGCCCTTTTGTTCCCATCCTTGTTCAGGTATCACTATTCTGTGAAAACTCTCCTCGAGATCCCCTGATGGAATCACTCTGCCTTTCTCATTAGGACTTCTTTCTACATACAACTATTATGGTATGTATCCCATGACATGTGATCATTGGCAAGTCTGCCTCCCTACTAAAATGCAATTACCTTGAGGGCATCTTTGTATTTCCAACATCTAGCTGTGTTTGGAATATATATATTCTGAATGACTAAATGTTAAGGTAATTAAAAAAAAATCCAGAATTTTAAACTGAGACCATTAGGCACAACAAGAATATAAACATAAGCAAAAAACCATTGATGGGGAGCTTAAGTATGAAAGGGTAGCCTGTAAAACATGTGAAATATGCAAACATGAACATTTTTATGTTTATATATAAGTAAAGAAAATATATGAGGGAAAATATTGTAACTGTTGGAATTCTGGTGTAAGACTGCAGTCACTGTAACATATACAGACTCCTGCTGAAGAACCTTAAACCTCACATTTCTCATTAATAAAGTAACAGTGTAAGTTATATAGGCTCAGACTGGGTAGAATGTCACAAATTACCATTATAAATGATATAATTTTCAGGGACAAAAAGATCTTGAGAGACTTCCCATTTAGTGGTCCTAGGTGTGGGAAGAGAAAAGGATCAGAATCAGTTGGGGAGGTGTGTATAGGGTTGGGGGGGTGCAGAGAGAGGACAGGGGAGTGGGGAGAGAGGGAGTCCTCAGATCGAGACTGTGCCAGGCAGAGCAGCAGGTATGCACACTCTGCAAACTTCCAGTGCACCTACAGTCCTTCCATGGTTCTGTTAAGTGCAGGATCAAACTCATACCTCTTAACACTTGACCCAGCTGCACAAAGACCTAGTTACCTCAACAAGCTATGACATCCCACAGCTCCTACAGCTCTGTTCAAGTTACCTCCAGGAGCAGCATTCCTTATCAAACATTTGGCACCTGTCATTAATATTCTTGACATTGTGGTATATGTTGGGGATATGAGTTGTGTTGTTGGTAACCAGGAGCACGGTGGTACCAGTTGTTGAGACAGGGCACTTACAGATGGCCTTCCCCCACTGTCCACCTGGACAGTACTCAGCCTTCAACCACAGTTTCTGTACACCTCCGCTGTGTACTCTTTCTAGATTCTCCTTTAACCTAGGACTGAAATGGTCATCTTCTCCTTTGAGTTTGTAGGGAATCCTCGTTACATTTTCATCTAGAAAACTTCTATAAACTTGTCTTTGGTGTTTCCCCTACAAGACTGTGAACTTCTTCTCATGTGTCTTTTGCTTCTCACTGATGTGGCTTCTCCTGTGGTAGAGGGCTCCGGGGTGCACAGGACTTGGTAGCTTGGGCACAGGCCCAGTAGTTGAGGAGCACGGGCTCAGCTGTTCCGCGGCATGTGCGATCTTCCCAGATCAGGGACTGAACCTGTGTCTCTTGCACTGGAGGGCAGGTTCTTTGCCACTGAGCCACCAGGGAAACTCCTTGTCATGTGTCATACATTTTCGTATTTCTAGTCCCTAGTAGGAACCCCATCATTGTCTGTAGAATGATAACATAAATTACTAAATGAAGCCATTTCTTGAGCCCTGTTGATGACAGCTCTCCAATATTCAGTCTAAAGCTCAAACTTCTCCCAATCTGGTCTAACTCAATGTCTAATACAGTGGTTTTTAACACAGGCTACATATTAAAATTAACTCAGGGAACTTAAAAAAAAATTCTGATGCCCAGGCCCTCCCAAAGATTCCTGATTATTTGGTCTGTGAGTGCTACCTGCGTATCAGAACTATTTTTGAAAGTGCTTTAAGTATTTCCAACATGCGGCCAGGGTTGAGTGTTACTGCTTTGTAACTGGCCTCTCCCACGTCTTGCTGGACAAGTATTTACCAACCTAAAATCAATACTCACAGGAGCAAAATACAATGAGGAGTTCAAGCTAGAAGACTGAGGTGAAGTGTTTTTCCACCACTGTCTTCCCTATCTTACTTTGTACAGCAAGCCTCTACCTGTGTCTCCCTTACAACTGCTCTGGTGGGCCCATTCACTCAACAGTGACTGAGAGCCCCAAATATACCCGGCACTGTTCTACAGGCTCAGAATACAGGCTGAACAAGGTAGACAGGAAATGCGCCCTGAGGGAGCTGAATGTGCCCTTAAGGAGATAAACAACAAAGAAACAAGACAGGTTCCCGTAGGGAGTCCACCAGGACCATGCTGGTAAAGGTGCATCTACGGGAGCCCTGGTTTATAGCATGTGCCAGCGTCTGGGGTCTATACCCTCCCACCGTGTCAAGTTTCGGGCTACCAATGCCTGTGTGCGTGCTAAGGTGCTTCATCGCATCTGACTCTCTGCGGCCCTACAGACCTATGTGCCATGGGGTTACCTGCCTATGGGGTTCTCCAGGCAAGACTACTCGACTGGGTTGCCGTGCGCTCCTCCAGGGGGCTTCCCGACCCAGGAATTGAACCTCTGTCTCTTACATCTCCTGCGTTGGCAGGCGGGTCCTTTACCACTAGCACCACCTGGGAAGCCTCAAGCTACCAACACAACCTCACTAAACAGAGTCAGGAGACGGAAGGAGCCACTGTACTTTAGGATTTCCACCTTACAGGGTGACATAAATAACTTCAAGAGCATAACAGTGAAATTTAGTAAACTAATGAGGAAGTGCTGAGTATTAACTATTTTTAACAGAATTTATTTAATGGAAATTTATATAATAATCTTTAATTTTTAATAACAGCAGTGTTTTAACCATATGGTTGCAAACTTCATACAAGTTAAACAATGAGCTTTGAAAGTCAGGATAAGACTGCTGTAGCATAACACTGAAGAGAGAATATAAAGAAAATAAAACAGTAACTAATGAAGAGTGACTGGAGAGCTACTTTAGACTGAGTGTGGGGGCGGGGTAAGGCCATTTTGATGAGATGATGCTTGAGCTGGGATCTTAATAATAATAATAACAACAACAATAATAAGGCCAGCAATGCAAAGTTCTGGGAAAACACAGCATGTTGTACAGAGAGGACTCTAAGTACTCTGAGGAGGGAGCGTGCTCACTTCTGAGAAACAGAGGCCAGTGTGGCTGAACCAGTGAGAGAGAGGAGTCAAATCAGAGCCAGAGCAGTTGCGCGACTGTGTAGTCTTGCAGGACACTGTAACAGGACTAGACTTTTCATTCAGGCTCTAACATCAAGTTCTCATTTGGGTCACGGGCACACCCAGCAATTACCCACTCCCAGTGTGCTTTGCATCTGTGGCATCACTGGAAGATTCCAAGCAGACCTATGGCTTCAGGCACAACCTACTGCTAATGGCTGTCATATCCATGTATTGAGGCCAGATCATCCTCTTTCACTCTGGTATCATATTTAAATATCATATGAAATATATTTATAGATCATATCATTAGAAACAGCATATTCTAACTGTATTTGGATGTTTCCCCAATACTTTGTGATGTATTGGGTCTATAACAAGATAACTCACAAGTTAAAAATCATAATGTTGCCTCTTACATCTCCAACTCACCACATCCTAAACTGAAGTTACTATTGTGTAACTCCAACTAAACCTGTTCCTCTTCCTCTTTCTTATCAGTGAAAGGTGGCATCATCCGTCCAGGCGCCCTATCGCAGAAATCAGGAGTCAGCTTCAGACGGCCGCCTCTTAGCCGCCACATGTAACTGTCCCGAGCACCAGACAAACTCACCCGTCTCCTTTCTCCACAGACTTACTGCCACTGCCTTACTTCAGGCTTTCATCAATCACTTCCCTGAACTGTGGCAACAGAGTCCTAACTGATCTTCATGCTTCCATATCAGATTCCTTCTCTAACCAGATTCTCTTCCTACAGTCTCTGCTTAAGTAAAAGAGATTATCCACACAATCATTTGAGAAACCTAGTCGTCTTCTTGGACTTTCAAAAATACAATTCCGATCATCCTTAAATGATGCCCCGTAGGGACTTCCCTGGAGATGTGGGGGTTAAAACTGCACAGGGGGAACAGGTTCGATCCCTGGTCAGGAAACTAAGGTCCCACATGGCGCAGCCAAAAAAATAAATAAATGGTTGCCTCATAAAGTCAAGATTTATCCTTAAGGGCATTTAAACATATAAAATTCTTTTAGGAAATATCCTCTGCCTATTCGCTCAGCAGTGCTTCTCATATTCCCTTTATTGTACCCTGTCGACCTTGGTTCCCCCAAACACGCTAGGGTGTGGTCTTCTTACACTGGTGCCTAGGGTAGTCTTCCTCATCCTCATATCTTAAAATCTCATTTCAGTTGTCATATTCTTAGAGGCATTCTCCAAGTTCCCAGACAGGTTGGGTGCTCCTCCTCATCCCTCCCACAGCATACTTCAATCACTGTGGTTATCTCACTTGCCCGTGTACTAAGTTGCTTCAGTTGTGTCTGACTCTTCATGACCCCATGGATGAACTGTAACCCACCAGTCCATGGGGTTCTGCAGGCAAGAACACTGGAGTGGGCTGCCATGCCCTCCTCCAGGGTATCTTCCCAACCCAGGGATTCAACTCACGTCTCTTATGTTCCCTGCATTGGCAGGCATGTTCTTTACTACTAACGCCACCTGGGAAGCCCTTATCTCACTTAATTATGATTATTTGTTTATTTTCATGATCTCCTGTGAAGTCCTTAAAGGCAAGAGGTGGATCTTTAACTTCCATATCTTGGACACTGTCAATGCTGACTAGAACACTGTAGGTACCTACTACTGTAACATCTGCTGCAATCGGCGGTTTCTAAAACATCTCTTAAGATTAGAGTGTTGCACAATTAAGAGCATGTCAAGGAAATATATAAGGGCGGTCTGAACCAGTAAGAAAAAGTTCAGGTTAACAAGAAACTAAAGACTGTAGTCATAAGAGTAGAGAGGGTTGCTATCCAGCTTCAAAAGTAGTAACAGTGTACATGCAATTGCTTTAGTTTTTCACCTGAAAAAGTGGACCAAAGTCTTATCTTTGGTGAGTGGAGGAAATAAAAAATCAATTATTTCCTTTAATACACATGTGGAAAATTGCTGTTAATTCATAAACCAGTTTAGGGCGGAAAAAGCTACCTACAGGGAGTCAGAGCTACACAGTAACCCTCTTCACTACATTCCAAGGTTGAAATATTTCACTGAATTACGAAGTGAGGTCAATGAAGAGAGGCACAAGTGATAAACCTTAGGAGAGTGGACAATTAGCAGCAATTATAAGCCCAAGCTCTTCACAGCAAGGGGACAGACGTTTCCCCATGTCCCACTGATTTCCCAATTTGAAGGTAGAGGTGGGTTTTGTTGTTGTTCAGTCGCTAAGTCATGTCCAATTCTGTGCAACCCCACAGACTAGCCCGCTGGGCTCCTCTGTCCATGCGATTTCCCAAGCAAGAACACTGCAGAGGGTTGCCATTCCCGTCCCCCGGGGACCTTCCAGACCCAGGGATCCAACCCGGGTCTCCTGCATTGCAGGTGGATTCTCTATCATATGTACATTCTTTTCTGAAACTGAGTTTGTTTACTTTGCTCTTTCATGTTCTCCCTGTTACCACACTGCTACATAAATTAACCTTAGATTTAAGCCAGAACATAGATAACATGACTTTAAAACATGCACTTTTATTTCTCCCTGTGGTAAATAATATTTTTTAAGTCAGTTGCCCCAGGGTTGTGCAATATTGAGAGCTACAAATTTCTGCCTCAAAATTTCTTCATGAAACTGGGAGTGACCAACATTCCGTTGGCAAAAAAGTTAAAATCAGGAGAAGGGCTTTAGGCGGTTAAAAGGCCAATTGTAGGGAGGCCGGGTGCCATTAGCTGTCTTTCAAAATGACTTGTGGGAAAAGAACAATCATGGAAAGAGACAGAAACACAATAAAAATTTCCAGAAGCTCCAAATCTTCTTAGATTAAAAGTCTTAGAAACTCGATGCACACATACAAGGCAAACACTTTTTCTCCCAGGACTATCACACCTGCAAAAGAGCGGGATGGGGAGCCACAGGCTACCTCAGGTTGGGTCAGACCCGCAGGCTTCTCCGGTTCGAGAAACCAACCAAAAGGTAGTTCGGCACGCCCTCGCTAGAGAGGAAGATTCCCAACTCTACTCCCGCGTTTCGGTGCCAGTGGCTTCCTGAAGGCCCCATGCCTGGTGGAGTGAAAGGGAAGGAAGGAGCGGGCAGGAACCAGAGGAACCATCGCCAACCCAAACTTCTAAAAGCATACCGACGTTCACACACACCGAGATACACCGTCGCCCTGGAAACCAAATCAGTCACCTAGTCCCTCCTCTGGGGATCTCGGACCCACTTCTTTGGACCTCGGGTCGCAGCCCGGAGGAAGCCGGGACCAAGGGAAGGGGGTCCTCTCGCAGCCCCGCCCCGGCCTCGCTCCCCTGGGCGCATACCGAGTAGAGCAGCACGACAGCCCCGGGACCGGTGGAGCCAACGGAGAAACAAGAGTTGGATGAACTGGAACGATCCATGCTGCGGCTGCTGTCCCGGGCGTGGCCTGGGACTCTCTGCTAAGCGGTGGTGGTGCTGCTGCTGTGGGCGGTTCCTCCGCGCGGGGCGGCCCGACCTCGCCTGGGGCGGCAGCACCCTCTACAGCCCCTCGGCAGGACCCCGGGCGCCGCCATCTTAACCAGGACGGAAGCCGCGCGGGGACTGGCGGCGCGCGCAGCCCGGCGGAAGCCGGAAGCGGGCGCGAGCGGCGCGGGGCCCGCGCGATCGGCGCCGGCTCGCCGCGGCCCGCCGGCCGCAGGATGCCTCAGGAGGCCCGGTTGGCGGTTTCCGTGCCTCCCGGTTCTCAGGCCCTTTTGGACGCTTTGCTCCAGAACCTCTACGACTTTGGTGAGTGCGGGGCCTCGGAGCCCACGTGGAGTGCCGACCTGAGGACCCTGGACCTGGCTGGCCTCAGCTTTCAGGCTAAAGATTACTGCCCCTCGAGCACCCCTCGGCTCGTCCAACCCGGTTCAGATAATGGGTCCTGCACCCTCCCCTCGCCGACGACCGGGGTTTGTGAGTCTTTCTATGAATCAGATGTCCCAACTCGTTCCTGAGCGTGAGGGCCAACCGGCTTGCTTGTCGAAAGCATTAAGGCTTTCAGACTTAACGAGGAGATGTGCACAGGACCTCATGCTCTGGAAATAGCGGCCTTTCTCACTGCCGGCCTCGGGGAACCCCCTTTCCCCCCACGCACCCCCAGATCCGCCTGACCCTCGGGCATTGGTGGCACCTTGTCGCGTTGGGACCCAGTCTTTTAGTGACTTCAGAGAACGGTTTCACGTGAAGCTTTTCACGACCTTTCAACCTTTAAGTTGGCTGACTTATGCTCGCCTTCCTTCATCTTGATTGCGGAAAAGGAAACATCATTAAAGGTTGGGAACTCCTGGCACTTCAGCAAGGAGCCAGTTCTACACACTCTGAAGAACTTACCCCAGGGAGGATGACACTCCTTCATGCACCAGAAATCATTAGGCATTAGTGCCTTATAGGTCAAACGCATTTCTTTTATTTGTACTGTGATGTTGCTGTTTTATTTTGGAGCCAGTTGCTCAAAATTCTAAGCTCATTACATAGCTTGGAATAAAAATAATAGCTAAAAAAGCATTGCGGTTTTACCATATACCCCATACTTTACATGTATATACTCATTTAATTATCACAACAATTCTATGAAATAGGTATTAATACTATTATTACAAGACAAACAGCATTATTGTAGAAATAAGCACTAGAGGTTAAAAAACTTGGAAGTTCACCCAGCTAGTAACTTGAAGAGCTTGGTTTCTAAGCCCCATACTGTCTGTCTCCAACTCACTCACTTGTATTGACTTGTACTGTGGACAGAGAAGACTTAGTCTCTAACCTTGAGAAGTCCCGAGGAGAAGACTTGTTCTGAAAAATCCTAAATATAGTTTGTGTTAACACAGGCTGGAACTTACACTTGGAGCTCTGAAGACACGGACTGTATCTACTTGTTTTTATATCCCTAATGCCAAAGTTTAGTTGGCTCTTTTTTTAATGTGTCTGTTTTATTGAAATATAGTTGACTTAGAGTGTTTCAGGTGCACAGCAAGATGATTCATTTATACAAATACACATAATAGTTTTTGAAATTATTTTCCATCATAGGTTATTACAAGATATTGACTATAGTTCCATGTGCTATACAGTAAACCTTTGTTGCTTGTGCATATCTATTTTTTAATTAGAAATCTAGCATTCTATTTATACTAAGTCAAACAAGTGGAATCAATATGTAATTTCTTAGGCAAAATTTCAAGTTTTCTTAAATATATATTATACATATGTATACAAAAGCTTTTTAGAAAGAAAAAAAGAAATGGAGAAATTGGAGAACATAAACTAAATGAAACGGGAGCACTGAATATGAAAGAAAAAGTGAAACTAGGTAAAAAGGAAAAGATCATCTATAGTCTAATTGTTTTTAAACATGAGTGCTCATTAGAAACGTATCTGGAGCTCTGAAGAAAAAAACTACCTGAGCATTTGTTATTTTTCAAAAAAATTCAAGATAATTCTGATATGCATCTGGATTTTAAAAAGTGATTACAGGTTTTTCTGTTAGATCCTAGTTTTGGTGATATAGAGTTCTATTATTTTTCGGTTGACCAATCGATACAATAGTGTTAAGTAATAGTTACATAATTACAAAGTAAAAGATGTTTATCAGTTTTCACAGTCAATAGCCAGACAAAAAGTAAACTATAATTACAATTGCAAGCCATAATGGGAACATGATTAATGATATAAAATAATTACATAGAATTTAGGGGGGATCAAGTAGAGTGATGTGGTAAGTGGAAGTGCATACATGCACATTTTTCACCCATCCAGTCAGTGTCTTTTGGTTGGTGCATTTAATCCATTTACATTTAAGGATCTATATGTATGATCCTATTATTTTATTACTGTATATAATATAATAATATCCTACTATATTATTACCATTTTCTTAATTGTTTGGTCTTAATTGTATAGGTCTTTCCCTTTTCTTGTGTTTCCTGCCTAAAGTTCATTTAGCATTTGTTGTAAAGCTGGTTCTATAGTGCTGAATTCTCTTAACTTTCGCTTGTCTGGAAAGCTTTTAATTTCTCCATCATACCTGAAGCAGAGTCTTACTGGGTAGAGTATTCTTGGTTGTAGGTTCTTCTCTTTCATCGCTTTAAATATGTCATGCCATTCCCTTCTGGCTTGTAGAGTTTCTGTTGAGAAATCAGCTGATAGCCTGATGGGAGTTCACTGAGCAGCTATCTTTTACTCAAGCTTGTTGATAGGAGGGACCTGCTCTGGTGGGCAGGGCCTTGCTCAGCAAAGCTTTGATCCAATTGTCTGCTGATGGGTGGGGTTGCACTGCCTCCCTGGTAGTTATTTGGCCTGCGGCGTCCCAGCCCTGGGGTCTGAGGGCTCTGCTGTAGGGTAATGGCAAACTCCAAGAGGGTTTACTCTAAGGGAGACCTTCCAGTGCCCCGTCCCTGTGGTGAGCCCTGGCAGCCCACGCCTCCAGAGGAGGCCCTCCCACACTAGCTGATAGTTTAGGGTCAGTCTCCTGTGAAGTCAGTGCTCCTCTCCTCTGGGTCTTGCTATGTACAAAATTTTGTTTGTGACCTCCAAAGACTGGAGTCTCTGTTTCCTTCAGTTCTCTGGAAGGCCTGCAATCAGATCCCACTGGCCCTCAAGGCCAGATTCCCTGGGGATTCCAAGCCCCTTTGTCAGATCCCCAGGCTGGGAAGCCTGACGTGGAGTTCAGAACCTTCACAGCAGTGCGAGAACTTCTTTGGTTTTATCATTCTCCAGTCTGTGGGTCACCTGCGGCGGGTATGGATTTTGATGTTATTGTGTTTGCACTCCTCCTCCGGGGTCGCTGTGGCTTCTTCTTTGTCTTTGGACATGGGGTGTCTTCTTTTTGGTGGGTTCCAGCATCTTCCTGTCAATGATTATTCAACAGCTAGTTGCAATTTTGGTACTTTTGCAGGAGGAAATGAGCACACATCCTTTATTCCACATCTTGACCAAGGTTTTCTAGTTGACTCTTAATACATATATTTTCTTTTTAAAGGTTTGTATTTTAGATTTAATTTTTGGCTGCACTGGGTCTTCATTGTTGCACCTACCTGGGCTTTTCTCTAGTTGCGGTGAGCATGAGCAAGAGCTCTTCTCCAGTGGTGTTGTGCCGGCTTCTCCTTGTGGGGACTTCTCTTGTTGCGGAACACAGGCTCTAGACTCACAGGCTTCAGTAGGCGCAGTGCCCGGACTCAGTAGTCGTGACCCGCAGGCTTAGTTGCCCCACAGCATGTGGAATCTTCCAGGAGCAGGTATCAAGTCTGTGTCCCCTGCATTGCAAGGCGGATTCTTTACTCTGGACCAGTGGTAAAGAAGCCTGATACACATTTACTGAATAAAAAACTGAGAAAATACAAGTAAGCATAAATACTCCGCTAATTTTAGAGCCCCATGATATTCATACTGTCAGGCAGGAGTGAGGCCTAGAGTTCTTGTCAGAACCTTCAGGTGACTGGTCAGAGTTTAAACAGTTAAAACAAAGGGGAGGTATATTAGTTGAAAATAAAGGCATTCAAATTTAGCCAATTGTCTTAGCTTCATCTTGGGCTTCCGCGGTGGCTCAGATGGTAAAGAATCTGCCTGCATTGCAAGAGACCTGGATTCGATCCCTGGGTCAGGAAGATCCCCTACAGAAGGAAATGACTGCCCACTCCAGTGTTCTTGCCTGAAAATTCCACAGACGGAGGGGTCCATGGGGTCACAAAGAGTCGGACACAACTGAGCGACTTTCACTTTTTCACTTTCAAAGGCTTTCAAATTAAGCCAGTTGTCTTAGATTCGTTTTAGTTTATAACCATGAAACAGGAAGACTGTGGTACCCACCTGTAACCCTAGAGAGTGTTAAAAAGAAGCAGTGTGGATGTGCTTACGTGTTTAGTACAGACTGTGAGCCAGCCGGGATTCCCAGTTCATGGGTGTTGTCATGATGACGCTTTTGGTCAGGACCAAGGCGAGGACGAGGTAATCGTACTGAGAGTCAAAGACATGAGTGTGATTACCTTGGGAAAAGATGACTAAGCGCTTTGGAGTCTCTGGATTGTGCGGATATTGGATACGACCCTCCAAAGGAAAACAAATACGTTCTTTGTGTGTGTTTCTGGGTGTTTGTAACATGTGGACGTGTGCATTCCTATGATTTGATATTGGTGACAGCTGAAGCACAAACTATTTATTTTTCCTTTTTGTGTTCAAACAAACAGGAGAGACAGAAGATGAAACAGAAGAGAAAAGAGTCAGAAAAAAGAGAGAGAAGAAGAGAGGTACGGGGACCCTGGCATCCTTGGCAACAGAGCCAGCTCCCCAGCCCGAGTCTTTGGTCAGAGGCCAGAGGAAGAGTGCTGCCAGCTTCTTCCAGGAGCTCCGGGAAGAGCTGCAGGGCGCCCCTGCTGCGACCCCCAGTGGCTCCCCCGCAGGACCTGCCGCCCCTGGAGCTGCAGCAGCCTGCCCTCCCCCAGGGAGTGGCAAGGAGCCGGTAGAAGTGGTACAGTTTCACAGCCGAAGTGAAAAAAGAAAACAGAACCCAGATCCAGATGAGAACACAAAGGTAATGAATCGGCTCACGTGGTGAAAACCCTGATGCTGTCCTGCCACAGTTCTAGGCACTGGGGTGTGGCAGTAACAAAACAGGCAAAAACTGCCTTCTCTCAAGGAGCTTCCATTCTGATGAAGAGCAGAGGGATTCTGCTGAGCAGCAGCCTCGGGCTGCCTTTGTAATTCTGGCCCAGAATTCAGCCACGAGAGAGGTGTGCTTGCTTATCCAAACTTTTTCACAAGTTTGTATCAAGTTCATTGCAGAAATCCAGATGTTTACATTTCTGTTGCTTTCCGCATGTCCTATAAACTTGTCTGTCAGCAAAAGAAAAAGAGGATTGTCTTAGTTTCTTGGGGCTGCTGTAGGGAAATTAATTCTCAAACAGTTCTGGAGGCCCGAAGTCCAAATTATGGTGTTGGCTGGGCCCTACTCCCTTCTTCAGAGGGTGAGTTCTTCCTTGCTTCTTCCCTCTTCCGACAGTTACAGAACACTGAACTCTTCCTCTATCTGTACGTGGCCTTCTTCCTGGTGCCTGAGTCCCAAATCTCTTGCTTTTCTCTTAGAACGACCGACACCCATCATTGGATGTGTTGTTGTTCAGTCGCTAAGTTGTGTTTAACTCTTGGTGACCCGGTGGACTGCAGCACGCCAGGCTCCTCTGTTCTCCATTACCTCTTGGAGTTGGCTCAGAGTCATGTCCATTGAGCTGGTGATGCTATCTAAACATCTCATCCTCTGCCGTCCCCTTCTTTTGCCTTCAGTCTTTTCCAGCATCAGAGTCTTTTCCAAGAAAAACCAGCTCTTTGCATCAGGTGGTCCAGTACTGGAGCTTCAGCTTCAGCGTCAGTCCTTCCAGTGAATATTCAGGGTTGATTTCCTTTAAGATGGACTGGTTTGATCTCTTTGCTGTCCAAGGGACTCTCCAGAGTCTTCTCTAGCACCACAATTTGAAAGCATCAATTTTTCGGTGCTCAGCCTTCTTTACAGTCCAGCTCTCACATCAATACATGTCTGCTGGAAAAAACCATAGCTTTGACTAAACAAACCTTTGCTAGGCAAAGTGATGTCTCTGCTTTTTAATACATCCTTGGATGTAGGGCCACCCTAAATCTGGGATGGATCTCATCATGAAATCCTTAACTTTATAACACTACAGAGATTCTTTTTCCAGAGAAGGTCACATTCACAGATTCCTGGCTTTAGTGCATGGTCATATCTGTTTGAAGACCCTGATTCAACCCACTGCGAAGACAGCTAGGCTTGCATATTCTTGATGAACATGTGAAGACAAGCTAGGATGTAGCCATATCTCTTTTGATCCTAGGTCAGCTTTCCAATTCTTGTAGTATCCAAGTACTGGGGCAATGGGAATTCTTACAGGCAGATAAGAAATGGATTCTTTTGGCCCTTGTAGCCAGAGCTCCCAAGCTGACCATCCAGGGAGCTTCCAAAGACTGGTATTCTTTACCATAGAGTACTACCTTGGGCCAGACAAATATTAGTATTTTCTGTGTGTGCCATGATATGAAGAAGGTTGGAGAACAGTGCTGTGAAATACAGTACTACCTTTGGGGAATTTAACTGACACTAAGCATCTAGATACTCTCATTTCCTGAAATGTCTCGGTCTTTAGTTTCCCCCTATATTCACTTGCATTCATCCTTCTGGAGTAGAGTTTTATTTTGTTTTTTTCTAATAGAAAGGACAAAAAAAGTTGTCATTGAATGAGTCTGTATCTCCCTGTCTCTTAATAATAGAACATGTACAGCAGTCTTTTTCTTTCTGCTCTACTGAATCCCCTTTTTACTGTAGTTGGCTTTTCTCAGGAACCTCAGCTCGTTTTTACCTTTTGATGTGGACCTTTGTGTATATTTGTTTCTTCTGGGCTGTGCTGGGTCTTCGCAGCTGCAAGGGCTACTCTCCGGTGGTGATGAGTGGGGCTGCTGTCTGTAGTGGTGAGCAGGGCATGAGCGGGGCTGCTCTCGGTCGTGGGGTGTGGCTCCTCATTGCCGTGGGCTCCCCTGTTGCAGAGCACAGGAGCTTCAGTAGTTGTGGTGCACGGGCTTAGTTGCCCTGCGCCATGTGGAATCTTCCTGGACCAGGGACTGAACCTGGGTCCCCTGCATTGGCAGGTGGGTTCTTAACCACTGAACCAGCAGGGAACTCCTCGTCTTACATTTTGAACTTCCTCATCTTGATGAAATTTTTTAGCTCTTCTTGGTATTCTGCCCTTTCCTCCTTTAAAAAATTTATCTTCCGAAGATGTAAATGTTTCTGGCTAAGGAGACAGTATTGAACACAGTGAAAATACATATGCCCGTAAAAAGACTTTAGAATGTTGATACTGCAACATATGAATAACTGCAAATTAATATTGTGCTAGTCAGTGTGGCGTGTCCCGGGTATAAGGCACACCAGGCAAAGGCCAGTTCTTTGGAGTAATTAGGACACATAATGCTATGCTAAGAGTTTGCAGAACTTGGGGAAATGTACATGTTGTGGCCTCTGCTCTCTGAAAACTTACAAGTCCCCATCGGACAGTCAGACACACATGAAAACAGACAGGATAAAATAATGGTGGCTTCCAGTGACCAATCACAGGAACTGGTCATCTTTGAAGTATTCTGTTTTTTATTCCTATTTTCCTTTTATTTCTCCATTTATGTGGCTCCCCCCACTAGTCAATTCTCCCTGTGAGTTCCTGTTGCCATCTGTTGTCTGAAGTACTCTTGAGAACACAAGAGGTACTGGGAAGTAAGTAACCTTCTTTTCCTAGAACTTAGGTTGTGCCATCAAAAATGATCCAACTACTCAGTGTATTGAAACAGATATTCTTGGGTGCGATATGGTGATTTATAATAAGGAATATTACATTAAACATTTGCCCCTGTTTCTGGCATAGAACTCCTAAAATTCTTAGCATTTCTTCAAAGATGAGAGAAATAAAGGTGTCTTTTCTGTTACTGAAGTGACTTGGAAAGCATCCTTGAGTGGGAACTAGTTGCCGGGAGAATCAACCTTGTGATTAGAGGACTGGATAGTTCAGTCCTACCCCCTGACCTCTGGAGAGGGCAGTCAGTCAGTCAGTTCAGTCGCTCAGTCATGTCCGACTCTTTGCAACCCCATAAATTGCAGCACGCCAGGCCTCCCTGTCCATCACTAACTCCCGGAGTTTACTCAAACTCATGTCCATTGAGTCAGTGATGCCATCCAGCCATCTCATCCTCTGTCGTCCCCTTCTCCTCCTGCCCCTAGTCCCTCCCAGCATCAGGGTCTTTTCCACTGAGTCAGCTCTTCACATTAGGTGGTCAAAGTACTGGAGTTTCAACTTCAGCATCAGTCCTTCCAATGAACACCCAGGACTGATCTCCTTTAGAATGGACTGGTTGGATCTCCTTGCAGTCCAAGGGACTCTCAAGAGTCTTCTCCAACACCACAGTTCAAAAGCATCAATTCTTCAGCGCTCAAACTTTCTTCACATTCCAGCTCTCACATACATACATGACCACAGGAAAAACCATAGCCTTGACAGACCTTTGTTGGCAAAATAATATCTCTACTTTTTAATATGCTATCTAGATTGGTCATAACTTTTGTTCCAAGGAGTAAGCGTCTTTTAATTTCCTGGCTGCAATCACCATCTGCAGTGATTTTGGCGCCCCCAAAAATAGTCTGACACTGTTTCCACTGTTTCCCCATCTATTTCCCATGAAGTGATGGGACCAGATGCCATGATCTTCTTTTTCTGAATGTTGAACTTTAAGCCAGCTTTTTCACTNGGCCCACTTGACTTCACATTCCAGGATGTCTGGCTCTAGGTGAGTGATCACACCATCATGAATATCTGGGTCATGAAGATCTTTTTTGTACAGTTCTTCTGTGTATTCTTGCCACCTCTTCTTAATATCTTCTGCATCTGTTAGGTCCCTACCATTTCTGTCCTTTATCGAGCCCATCTTTGCATGAAATGTTCCATTGGTATCTCTAATTTTCTTGAGATCTCTAGTCTTTCCCATTCTCTTGTTTTCCTCTATTTCTTTTCATTGATCACTGAGGAAGGCTTTCTTATCTCTCCTTGCTATTCTTTGGAACTCTGCATTCAGATGCTTATATCTTTTCTTTTCTCCTTTGCTTTTCTCTTCTCTTCTTTTCACAGCTGGAGAGGGCAGATGTACTCAATCATGCCTGTGTGAGGAAACCTCTGAAACTCCACAGAGGATGGGGTTTGGTTCGGAGAGCTTCTGGGCTGGTGAGCATGTGGAGGTGCTAAGAGAGTGGGGCCCAGAGAGGGGGTGCAGGGTCCTCTCTGCTTCCCACATACCTTGGCCTCTGCATTTCCTCCATCTGACTGTCCCCGAGTTACAACCTTTTAGAATAAACTGGTGATCTAGGAAGTAAATGGGGTTTTTGAGTTCTGTGAGCCACTTGAGCAAATTAGTTGGACACAAGAAGGGGGTCAGGAGAACTTGCAGTCTGTAGGTGGAGGGTCAGATGTGCTCCAGGTAACAGTCTGGGCTTGCAGCTGGTCTGAAGTGGGGATGGTACTGTCGGACTGAGCCCTTTGCCTGTGGGATCTGTGTTGTCTCCGGTGCGTAGTATCAGAACTGCATTGAGCTGTGAGCACCCAGCTGTGTGTTCTGCCTGTGTTCTGATCTACAGTACGCTGCTTTATTGTACACTGGCTCCCGCATGCGAGGCAACCTTCTCCCCTACACTGGAGTTGGTGATCAGAACCCCTTTTAGTGGACTCATTTGGGAACTTGGCCTCCATTTGTCGGAGAGGGCAATGGCACCCCACTCCAGTACTCTTGCCTGGAAAACCCCATGGACGGAGGAGCCTGGTGGGCTGCAGTCCATGGGGTCTCGAAGAGTCTGACACGACTGAGCGACTTCACTTTCACTTTCATGCATTGGAGAAGGAAATGGCAACCCACTCCAGTGTTCTTGCCTGAAGAATCCCAGGGACAAGGGAGCCTGGTGGGCTGCCATCTATGGGGTCACACAGAGTCGGACACGACTGAAGCGACTTAGCAGCAGCAGCAGCCACCATTTGTATATTTAATCCATTCCAGATATCTGACCCATAAATAAACTTCCTGATCATGTCCCATTTGTAAAGTTCTGATTACAGAAGTAATTTGACAAGAAACAGTAGGTCAGAGGTCACCTTTACATTGACTCGTTCATTCATTTATTCCGTAAGTAATCGGGTGCCTACTATTTGCCAGACCCAGGAGATGCCACAGTAAACAGGATAATAGTCCTCTGCGTTCATGGAGTATGTTGTTTATTAGTGCAGTCAGGCAAACCCTGCGTAAATTAATAATGTACTTTAAAAGTGTTATAAACACTCTGAAGGAAAGATGCAGGGTCCTGAGAGTAACAGGCAGAACCTCCATGGGAGCAGGTGGTTGGTAGTGTCCGAGGAGGTGACTCTAGGCTGACACTGTGTTGAAGGGTGCCAGGGATGGGAGAGAAGAGAGCAGTGTAGGCAGAAGATGGCTCTGCTGATGTCCTGAGCTATATAGAGGCCTGCAAGGTTCTAGGAGCTGGGAGACTAACAGAAAGAGGACAGAGGGTAGAAGGTGTGAGCTGTTGGAGAGACAGGCTGGGGCCAGTCACACGAGGCCCCAGAGGATTTAAAGTGCTTGGAGAACCACTTGGAAGAATTTAAGCAGGGGCGTGAAGTGATCTGATTTGTATTTTGAAAAGATTGCTATGTCCCCTGCATGGTAAATGGATTATAGGTAAAGCAGTAGCCAGAGGCATGAGGGGACTGGGTGAGGTGTCTACTGCAGGGTCCAGGTTCAAAACAGGGTGGCCTAGACTTGTGATTTGAGAGTGGAGTGAATGAGCCCACTCTTTAGAGTACAAGGCTGCCTGTGAGGAAGAAAATTCCTGTGCTCTTAGGAAATGGTCAGGTGTAGCTTAAAGGATCCAAGTATTATTCGCCCGTCAGGGCTGTGTCTGATAAGCCTATTTCTCCACCCTTAACGCGGGTCCATCTCATGAACCTTAGCCTCCTCTGTGGCCTCTGTAGAAAAGAGACAAGAAAGACATAGTAAGAACAATAGAGCAGTGTGCCGTAGGTCAGAAGGGACGCGTGGACCCTGTGGCGTGGACTGTGGCACACGCACACTGCTTCTGAGCCTGTAATGCACTGCTGAGTAAAGATTTGCCAGATTTCCTGAAAGCTTACTGTGTATATTTGTTCCTCAGTCATGTCGAACTCACTGCAGTCCCATTGACTGTAGCCCACCAGGCTCCTCTGTCCATCGGATTCTCCAGGCAAGAATACTGGAGTGGGTAGTCATTCCCTTCACCAGGGGATCTTCATGACCCAGGGATCAAACCCAGGTCTCCCACATTGCAGGAGATTCTTTACCATCTAAGTCCCTAGGGAAGCCCCATTTCCTGAGTGGTTGCTGTATACTAAAAGTGATTATTTATGTTCCTTAACTAGTTCAGTATTTCGCTGAATCTTCACAATTCATGTGACCTGTTTTCCTTTTGCAGAGGAGATTGATGCCTAGAGAGATTTAATGATTTGCTTGCATATAAACAGTCACCCCACCATCCCATATATGCAACTCCAATACCCCAGAGCTTTGGAAAGCACAAGTTTAGGTTTTGTTTTGTTTTTTTTTTTGTAAGTTTGGTATTCAAAAGCAGAGACATTACTTTGCCAACTAAGGTCCGTCTAGTCAAGGCTATGGTTTTTCCATGTATGGATGTGAGAGTTGGACTGTGAAGAAGGCTGAGCGCCGAAGAATTGATGCTTTTGAACTGTGGTGTTGGAGAAGACTCTTGAGAGTCCCTTGGACTGCAAGGAGATCCAACCAGTCCATTCTGAAGGAGATCAACCCTGGGATTTCTTTGGAAGGAATGATGCTAAAGCTGAAACTCCAGTACTTTGGCCACCTCATGCGAAGAGTTGACTCATTGGAAAAGACTCTGATGCTGGGAGGGATTGGGGGCAGGAGGAGAAGGGGACGACCGAGGATGAGATGGCTGGATGGCTTCATTGACTCGATGGACGTGAGTCTGAGTGAACTCCGGGAGATGATGATGGACAGGGAGGCCTGACGTGCTGCGATTCATGGGGTTGCAAAGAGTCGGACACGACTGAGCGACTGAACTGAACTGAAGTTTGGTACAGATTTATTTGGCAGCAAAACTGACCTGAACTGATGTGAGGCTTAAGAGTTATTTTTGTTGGTTCCATTTGACATAAATATTTACCGGCATTGCTACAGAAATGTGAATGTGCTTAATCATGAGTCGCTGTCTTAGACCCCACTGGAAATGGTACACAGTATCCCATTGTGTACCATTGAATGGGAAAGATTATAGAGATCTCTTCAAGAAAGTTAGAGATACAAAGGGAACATTTCATGCAAAGATGGGCAAAATAAAGGATGGAAATGTACACAGTATTCAGTATATTCACAGTGTTTCCTTCTGAATTTTCTTAGGATTCCAGATGAAGGGTTGTGGATATGAAAAAAGTGCTCAAGTTCTGACCCCAGGCTTTCTGGCTTAAAAGCTGTTTGCCTAACTCCGACACTAGTGAGAGGAGTGTAGGTTAGTTAGGCTGTTTGTCCCTTGAGGAACACGATGCACTGCGCCAGAAAGTGTCATTAGCCCTAAAGACGTTCTGTCCGGTTATTGCCCCCGCTTCTTACTGCCCTCATAGTCTCTGTAGTATCCCAGCCTGCGTGCATGCTCAGCTGCTTCAGTCATGTCCAACTCTCTGCAGCCTTGTGGCCTGTAGCCTGCCAGGCTCTTCTATTCATGGGATTCTCCAGGCAAGAATACTGGATTGGGTTGCCATGCCCTCCTCTAGGGGATTTTCCTGACCCAGGGATCAAACCGTAGCCGCCTCTGTCTCCTGCCTTCCAGGATGATTCTTTTTCTGCTGAGCCACCTGGGAAGCCTGCAGTATTCCAGGGCTACCCTTGAGCATCACCCTTCAGCTGTACCAAGTCCCCTGCTCTTTAGTGGATCCAGTCAGACAGGTATTAGGAAGAAACTAATCTAGTTGAAATAATAATTTTTTGAATTAATTTATTTTAATTGGAGGCTAATTACTTTACATTATTGTGGTGGTTTTTGCCATACACTGACATGAATCGGCCATGGGTGTACATGTGTCCCCCATCCCAGAGCCCCTTCTCACCTCCCTCCCCATCCCATCCCTGTGTGTTGTCCCAATGCACCACCTTTGAGTGCCCTGTTTCATGCATCCAACGTGGACTGGTCATCTATTTCACATATGGTAATATACGTGTTTCAGTGCTATTCTCTCAAATCATCCCACCCTTGCCTTCTCCCCAAGAGTCCAAAAGTCTGTTTTTTATATCTGTGTCTCTTTTGCTGTCTCCTATAGAGGGTCGTCGTTACCGTCTTTCTAAATTCCATATATTTGCGTTAATATACAGTATTGGTGTTTCTCTTTCTGACTTACTTCACTCTGTATAATATGCTCTAGTTTCATCCACCTCATTAGAACTGATTCAAATGCGCTCTTTTTTTAATAGCTGAGTAATACTCCATTGCGTATATGTACCACAGCTTTCTTATCTACTCATCTGCTGATGGACATCTAGGTTCCTTCCATGACTGGCTATTGTAAACAGTGCTGCGATGAACACTGGGGTACGTGTGTCTCTTTCAATTCTGGTTTCTTCAGTGTGTATACCCAGCAGTGGGATTGCTGGGTTGTTTGGCAGTTCTGTTTCCAGTTTTTGAAGGAATCTCCACACTGTTCTCCATAGTGGCTGTACTAGTTTGCATTCCCACCAACAACGTAAAAGGCTTCCCTTTTCTCCACACCCTCTCCAGCATTTATTGTTTGTAGACTTTTTGATAGCAGCCATTCTGACTGGCATGAGATGGTACCTCATTGTGGTTTTGATTTACATTTCTCTGATCATGAGTGATGTTGAGCATCTTTTCATGTGTTTGTTAGCCATCTGTATGTCTTCTTTGGAGAAATGTCTGTTTAGTTCTTTGGCCCATTTTTTGATGGGGTCGTTTATTTTTCTGGTATTGAGCTGCAGGAGCTGCTTGTATATTTTTGAGATTAGTTCTTTGTCAGTTGCTTCATTTGCTATTATTTTCTCCCATTCTGAAGGCTGTCTTTTCACCTTGCTTATAATTTCCTTTGTTGTGCAAAAGCTTTTAAATTTAATTAGGTCCCATTTGTTTATTTTTCTTTTATTTCCATTACTTTGGGAGGTGGGTCATTGAGGATCTTTCTGTGATTTATGTCAGAGAGTGTTTGCCTGTGTTTTCCTCTAGGAGTTTTATAGTTCAGGTCTCAGATTTAGATATTTAATCCATTTTGAGTTTAGTTCTGTGTATGGTGTTAGAAAGTGTTCTGGTTTCATTCTTTTGCAGGTGGTGGACCAGTCTTTTAATGCTCAGGGCTGTGATCCTGCTTTGCTGGAGATGTGCATGGAATGTCTGACTATGGAACTTGTTGGCTCTTGGGTGGAGCTAGGTTTCAGTGTAGATATGGAGACTTTTGGGTGAGCTCTGGTCTATGTTCCCTGGAATCAGCAGTCCTCTGGTGTTCTCAAGTTTTGGATATAAGCCTCCTGCCTCTGGCTTTCAGTCTTATTCTTACAGTAGCGTCAAGATGTCTCCATTCATACAGCACAGATGATAAAGCATCTAGGTTAATGGTGAAACAATTCACAGTGAGGGACACCCAGAGAGGTTCACAGAGTTACATGAAGAAGAGAAGAGGGAGGAGGGAGATAGAGGTGACCAGGAGAAGAGGGGGAGTCAAAAGCAGAGAGACCAGTCTAGCCAGTAATCAGTTCCCTAACCTTTCTCCACAGCCCCGAATACCCTGAGAGGTTCACAGAGTTAAGTAGAAAAGAGAAGGGGGAAGGAGGAGATAGAGGTGACCTGGTGGAGAAAAGGGAGAGTCAAAAGGGGAGAGAGCAATCAAGCCAGTAATCACACCCTTAAGTGAAAATGAACACTGAACATTAGATTCCTAAATTTAGATACAAAATTGATAACAAATACCAAAAAGCAAAGATTAAAAATCTAGAGTAGAGGTTAGACTCTCAAAAGTACAATATTAAAAATACAAAACAAAATCAATCACAAAAATTATTAAAAAATATATATGAAATTTGCTTTAAAAATAGGGTCCTTTTTTTTGCGAGGTAATAGTAGGTTATACTAATGAAAATTAAAGTTGTAATAAAGGACTTAAATTTTTTAAAAAATTAAAAAGTGATAATAGTGAAAATATACCTATGAGTTTCTCTGGAGCTGTTGTGGGCAGTGTGGGGTCAGTTCCATTTCAGAGATTTCCTTGTTCCAGCTTGTACTTGTTCTTAAGGTCTATAGGCCAGCTCCAGTGCATAGTCAGTGTTAGTTAACTACAGGGTTTTAATCTGTTGCACCTGTCACTTCCAGAGCGGTTCCCTCTTAGTTTCTTTTGGCTTCCTCTGGAAGTCTCTTCAGGATCTAATTTCCACCCTGACACAAGGGGGTGAAGGTGGTCACTTATTTAGGCTCGCTTGTTAAGTTGTGCTGCAGGGAGGGAGGAGCACAGCAAACAAATATCACTGGCGTGTGTGGGGAGCGCGCGCAGTGCATGGACCACACTGGGTCTCTGCCCCAGCTCCAGGTCACTCAGCACACGCACTGTCCAAAGCAGACACTGTTTTGTGCACTTCCCAGGTCTGAGCTGCTAAGTTCAGGTTCTCGGGTACTCCACAGGAGCACAGACTCGGTGACTCGGTTGAGTGTGTGTTTTGTGCCCTTCCCTGGTCTGAGCAGCTCAGGCAACCAGGTGCGTGGCGAGCGCACTGTCCCAGGTGGGCCGTGCATCTTAGTCAGCTCCCCGGTCCCAGCCGCTTGGTTTCCCGGGTGCGCTGTGAGAGCACCGTCTCAGGTGTGCCGTGTGTCTCCTCTGGGGAGCTGATCTCAGGCTGCGCCCCTCCTGGCAGATGTCAACCATCCAGGATCCCAGGGAGACGTTAGCAACTGCGAGCCTGCTCCCAGTTTGGTGGAGGATGCTGGTCTCTGGGGCCGAGAATGGAGCAGCCCCTTGGCTTCGGGCTCTGGCTGTCACCCGCCTGCCTCTCGGCCTCTGGCAGCAGGGAGGAACCTGTCCAGAGCTGGAGCTGGCCAGCTCTCCTTTGGTATTCGCTCAATCCTTTGTTCTGCGAGCGGTCCAGGCTGCGAGTTAGAGCCTTTCGTGGGAAAATATCTCACGTTAGCTCCCCCAGATTGTCCTCAGGGCATTCAAGCCCAGTCCTTACCCTCAGCACCAGTTATGCCGTCCGCACCTCCCTGTCCAGCCCCGCTGCCGGTGGTGGACCAGGTGGTGGACGGGAGCCTCCGGGCTGCTTGCCCCCTGCCAGTGGCAGTTAGGCGCATATTCTGTGGGTTTTTTTCTCCCAGTTATGTTGCCCTCTGAGTTTCCAAAGCTCCCCACAGACCCACCTGTGAGAGGGTCTCCTTCACAACTCCCTCCCCAGGACAGGTCTCCATCCCTAAATCTTTTGTCTCTCTTTCTTTCTTTTATATTTTGTTCTACCTCCTTTCGAAGACAATGGGCTGCCTTTCTGGGTGCCTGGTGTCCTCCACCAGTGTTCAGAAGTTGTTTTGTGGAAGTTGCTCAGCATTCGGATGAACTTTTGATGAATTTGTGGGGGAGAAAGTGGTCTCCCTGTCCTATTTCTCCACCATCTTGGGACTGGCCCCCCCTCCCCTCACCGAAGTAATAATTTACACTCAAGAAGACATAAAGAAAATTCTCAATATTCCCAGAACTGCTGGCATATTAAAGAGAGAGTGTTTATTTACCCAACTCTTCTCTAATTGGACAAAGATTGGACAGTGTAACTAACAGATAAAAATCTCACCAGTGCAGGAGAAGATACTTTTGGTCAGCCCATCAGAAAGATCACTGAGCCTGGTAAGCTGCCTGCCTTCCCCCCTCACCCCACGCATTCCTCCCAAACTGCTGCTCCTCTTCCTTTTTTTTTTTTAACATGGACCAGTTTTAAAGTTTTTATTGAATTTGCTACAGTATTGCTTCCGTTTTATGTTTTGAGTTTTTGGAGGCCAGGGTAAGAGATCTTAGTTTCCTTAGTTCCCTGACCAAGGATTAAACTAGCAGCCCCTCCATTGAAAGGCAAAGTCTTAACAACTGCACTGCCAGGGACGTCCCAGCTTCTTTGTATAGCTTGCTCTCTTCTTCATAACCTCACATACAAGTTCTCAGAATCTCCAAACATTTCTCTCATGTGTGGGACAGGGAGGCTTTATCAGTGAGCATAGGTGGTTCTGTAACAAGTAGTCCCTTACACCTCAGTGGTTTAAAGGCAGAAGTTAAGTTGGTCTCACGTCATGTATTCATCAGGATTGTCAGGGTGGAATGCCGTGGTCCACACCATCCTAATCTAGGGACCCAGGGTGATAGGGGCTCCACCATTTGCTGAAGAAGGTAAGTCAATAAAGGCTCTTAAAAGTTTTCCGTGGAAGGGATATGCTTCCTTCTGCTCACATGTCTTTGGCTAAAACAAGACAAGTTAGCGTGCCTAACTCCAGGTAGGGAGCAAAGCCCAGTTCTCCTGTGAGTCTAGAGGTAGAGGAGGACTGAGTGTTGCTTGCAGACAGTAGGGCCTCCTACCACAGTGAGGATAGGGGCAAAGAAAACAGGGGAGACCACTGATTAATGTGCTAAAGTGGTTTTAAAGCTAAAAATAGAAACAAACGTTAAGGTAGTGGTGGGGCCATGCTAATAGACTCAGCATCATGAGATAATTAGCCAAGAATTTTTTCCCAGATGTTTGTTTTTACTATGAAGAAGGATCTGTTACCGAACCAGGTCCATTTGCCCAACATGCAGCAAGCCAGACACTGAGATCCTGCGATGTACAATTTACTCACCAGGCAGCCAAGCGAGGAGATGGGAGGACAAGTCTCAGTCTGCCTCTCAAAAGTGAGGGGTTTGGGGTCTTCATGGGATAAGCATGATGATCTTAGGCTTGGGGAGAGGTTATTGGAAGAAGGGGGAAAGGTGGGGTAATCAGTGTTCTGTGCACATATGTCTGGGTTACAGGCTTCAGTGTGTTCAAAATTGAGGTGCTCAACTTGATCTGAGGGTTGAGTTTTCTGCACCTGACCCTGAAAGGCGCTTCCTTGGGCCCTGTGCAGGCCCAGTTTGGGGCTGGTGATCCCAGCTAGCCTTAGCCACCTCTCACAGGGCAGGAGCTGACACTACATACCTGTAGAACAGCTGGGCTACGAGAAGCTGGGAAGGTGTGCTGTTAAAGAGAAGAAAAAGGGAAGAATAACTAAAGCGAGCCTACTCCATTAAGGCCCGTGACCAGCAGAGGGGTTTTAACAAGCTGCTCCCCTGTCCATTGCTGTCCATATAAGACAGCTGTATCCTGCACAGGCCCCACCCTGCAGAGCCAGAGGCCAGAACTGCTTTTCGAGATGCTGCACGGCTAGGATGGCCTGGGCTTGAATCGTGACCACTGTCCTTGGCCAGATTGACAAGAGAGTTTCCTTGAAGTCTCAAACTTCTGGTTAATTCCATGGATTGGTAACCATAACCGGGGGGTATATTGATGTAAAGAGTCACATATCTTGATGGCATTTGCAGTGTCATTATTTTCTATTGGGAATTATGAATCCCCATCTCCATCATTTCTAGATTTCTGATGCTCCTGAAAGAAATTTGTTCCTTTATGCCTTTTTTCTTCCTTCCTTCCTCTCTCCCTTTCCTGCCCCTCTATCCCCCGCTTCCTCCCTTTCCCTCTTGGCTTGTGGGATCTTAATTCCTCAACCAGAGACTGAACCACCGGCCACAGCAATGAAAGCACCAAGTCCTGAGTCCGGTAGTTATTTAAGTATGAGTTTTTACCCTCTAGAATTCCTGCTCAGCTGTTCTCTCTTTCTAAACCCCTCACCATGCAGAGCTCCTGCATACACTGTATGAGATGCAGATACCGGCCTCTCCCTCACTCACTCCTCTTCTTAGTTTCTCATCAGTCCTTTCTTAAGCTTTGAAACCTTAAATTTATTTTCTCCGTTTTTCTTCCATTCGCTGCTAATTAGGCTTTTGTGCAATAAGCACATGTTATTGTTTGTTATCTAGGCATCTGGGCCAGTTTCACAGCTTTTAAAAACATGACTACTCTGTTGGTGGATGGATCCTGTAAGGAACAGATGTCCTTAATAATTATTTTTTTCTTTTCAGACCAAAACTAAAGACCAAAACCATCTTGATAAAGATGTGGGTATCCAAGAATTTAACTTAGAAAAGGTAGGTGTTTTGAAATTATTTTTTCAGCTTTTAATACCAAAAATGCATGTGTTTCTATGTTGTCCAATGGTCAGGGAACAGTGACTGCATTTACTGGGTTGAACATTTAAAACACGCTGGTTTTATGATTACAGTGTCCATGATATAGTGGTAGGAAAAACAGGGATGTTTGTGTTCTGTGGTTGTAACTTGGTTTTAAAAATGTGTGAGAAGCGGGGCGGTCCTTAGATGGTGGAGGAATAGGACGGGGTGACCACTTTCTCCCCCACAAATTCATTGAAAGATCATCTGAACAAACCCTGAGCAAATATCGCAAAACAACTTCTGAACTCTGGTGGAGTACACCAGGCACCCAGAAGAGAGGCAGCGCATTGTCTTCGGAAGGAGGTAGGACAAAAGATAAAAGATAAAAAGAGAGACAAAGAGTTAGGGATGAAGACCCGTCCCGGGGAGGGAGTCGTGAAAGAGGAGACGTTTCCCAACACCAGGAAACCCCCTCACCTGCAGGTCTGTGGGGAGTTTTGGAATCTCAGAGGGAAACATAACCAGGAGGAAAAAATAAATAAATAAAACCCACAGATTAGGTGCCTAACTGCAATTCCCAGTGGAGAAGTAGCCCAGACGCTCCCGTCTGCCACCAGCAAGCGGGGGCTAACAGGGAGGCGCGGGTTGCATTGCTTAGGATAAGGTCGGGCCTGAATGCCCTGAGGGCAATCTGAGGGAGCTGCCGAGAGACAGCAACCCAAACTGTGGGATAGCCAGAGAGAGAAAGAGGAAAATAAAAAAGAGGAGAGAGAAAACTTTCCTGCTAAAAGCTCTAACCTAAGGCATTGCCAGACCCGCTCACAGAACAAAGGACTGAATGAATACCAGAGGAGGGCTAGCCGGCTGCGGACTGGCCCATCTCCCGCTGGAGGCAGGGAGGCAGGCAGGTGACAGCCAGAGTCAGAACGGGGCAAACTCGGCCCCAGAGACGGCATCCTCTACTTAACTGCGAGCAGGCTCCCAGTTGCTAACCAGCTCTTCCTGGGATTCTGGTCGGTTGACATCCGCCAGGAGGGTCGCAGACAGAGAGTGCCAGAAGAGACACATGGCACTCCCTAACGGCTAGGACCAGGAGACTATAAGATGCACCCCTACCTGGGGAGAGTGTGCTCGCCATGCACCTGGTCGCCTGAGCTGCTTGGACCTCAGAAGGGCACAAAACACAGGCCCAACTGAGTTTGTGCCCTTGCAGAGTACCTAAGAACTTGAACCTGAGCAGCTTATACCCTGGGAAGTGCATGCATCCCAGGCCCGCCTTAGACGGTTCTCCAGCAGAGCAACCTGGAGCCTGAGCAGTGTAGACCAGGAAAGCACACGCGCCGTGAGCAGGGGCAAACCCAGTGTGGCCCAGACACTACAAGCACTCCCCACACACGTGAGTGATATTTGTTTGCAGTGTTCCTCCCTCCCCACAGCACAACTGAACAAGTGAGCCTAAATAAATGACCACCTTCACTCCCTTGTGTCAGGGCAGAAGTTAGATACTGAAGAGACTTGCAAACGGAGGCCAAAATAAACGAAGAGGGAACCGCTTTGGAAGTGATAGGTGCAACAGATTAAAACCCTGTTAGCACTGGCTACGAGAGAAGGTGATGGCACCCCACTCCAGTACTCTTGCCTGGAAAATCCCATGGACGGAGGAGCCTGGTAGGCTCCAGTCCATGGGGTTGAGAAGAGTCTGACATGACTGAGCGACTTCACTTTCACTTTTCACTTTCATGCATTGGAGAAGGAAATGGCGACCCACTCCAGTGTTCTTGCCTGGAGAATCCCAGGGACGGGGGAGCCTGGTGGGCTGCCGTCTATGGGGTTGCAAAGAGTCGGACACAACTGAAGCAACTTAGCAGCAGCAGCAGCAGCATAGGCTACATTGGAAGGGGGCTGTAGACCTTGAGAAGAAGTACACGCTGGAAATGAACTGACCCCACATTGCCCTCAACAGCTCCAGAGAAATTCCTATATATTTTTTCTATTATCACTTACAATTTTTTTTAATTTTTAAGTTCTTTATTTCTCCTTTAATTTTCATTTTTAAAACCTACTATTACCTTGCAAAAAAAAAAA
>SJYQ01004274.1:426780-466796 GCA_006410935.1 Redunca redunca
GAAACACCCCAAGACACATATTAATCAAATTAACAAAGATCAAACACAACAAATATTAAAAGCAGCAAGGGAAAAACAACAAATAACTCACAAGGGGATTCCCATAAGGATAACAGCTCATCGTTCAATAGAAATTCTTCAAGCCCAGAGGGAATGGCAGGATGTACTTAAAGTGATGAAAGAGAAAAACCTACAGCCCAGATTACTGTTCCCAGCAAGGATCTCATTCAGGTATGAAGGAGAAATCAAAGCTTTACAGACAAGCAAAAGCTGAGGGAATTCAGCACCACCAAACCAGCACTCCAGCAAGTGCTAAAGGATCTTCTCTAGACAGGAAACACAGAAAAGGTTTATAAACTCGAACCCAAAACAACAAAGTAAATGGCAACAGGATCATATTTATCAATAATTGCCTTAAATGTAAATGGGTTGAATGCCCCAACCAAAAGACAAAGACTGGCTGAATGGATACAAAAACAAGACCCCTATATATGTTGTCTACAAGAGACCCACCTCAAAACAAGGGACACATACAGACTGAAAGTGAAGGGCTGGAAAAAGATATTCCATGCAAATTTGGAGCCAAAAGAAAGCAGGAGTACCAATACTCATATCAGATAAAATAGACTTTGAAATATAGGCCGTGAAAAGAGACAAAGAAGGATATTATATAATGATGAAAGGAATCTATAGGACATGTCACCCCAAAACAATTTCACCTTTTTCTCAAGTGCACATGGAACCTTCTCCAGGATAGATCACATCCTGGGCCATAAATCTAGCCTTGGTAAATTCAAAAAAATTGAAATCATTCCAAGCATCTTTTCTGACCACAATGCAGTAAGATTAGATCTCAATTACAGGAGAAAAACTGTTAAAAATTCCAACACATAGAGGCTGAACAACACGCTGCTGAATAACCAGCAAATCACAGAAGAAATCAAAAAAGAAACCAAAATATGCATAGAAACGAATGAAAATGAAAACACAACAACCCAAAACCTGTGGGACAGTGTAAAAGCAGTGCTAAGGGGAAGGTTCATAGCAATACAGGCATACCTCAAGAAACAAGAAAAAAGTCAAATAAATAACCTAACTCTACACCTAAAGCAACTAGAAAAGGAAGAAATGAGGAACCTCAGGGTTAGTAGAAGGAAAGAAATCTTAAAAATTAGGGCAGAAATAAATGCAAAAGAAAAGAGACCATAGCAAAAATCAACAAAGCCAAAAGCTGGTTCTTTGAGAGGATAAATAAAAATTGACAGACCATTAGCCAGACTCATCAAGAAACAAAGGGAGAAAAATCAAATCAATAACATTAGAAATGAGAATGGAGAGATCACAACAGATAGCACAGAAATACAAGGATCATAAGCGACTACTATCAGCAACTATATGCCAATAAAATGGACAATGTGGAAGAAATGGACAAATTCTTAGAAAAGTAAAACTTTCCAAAACTGAGCCAGGAAGAAATAGAAAATCTTAACAGACCCATCATAAGCACGGAAATTGAAACTGTAATCAGAAATCTTCCAGCAAACAAAAGCCCAGGTCCAGACGGCTTCACAGCTGAATTCTACCAAAAATTTAGAGAAGAGCTAACACCTATCCTACTCAAACTCTTCCAGAAAATTGCAGAGGAAGGTAAACTTCCAAACTCATTCTATGAGGCCACCATCACCCTAATACCAAAACCTGACAAAGATGCCACCAAAAAAAAGAAAACTACAGGCCAATATCACTGATGAACATAGATATGAAAATCCATAACAAAATTATAGCAATCAGAATCCAACAACACATTAAAAAGACCATACATCATGACCAAGTGGGTTTTATCCCAGGGATGCAAGGATTCTTCAATACTCACAGATCAATCAATGTGATACACCACATTAACAAATTGAAAGGTAAAAACCATATGATTATCTCAATAGATGGCAGAGAAAGCCTTTGACAAAATTCAACATCCATTTATGACAAAAACCCTCCAGAATGCAGGCATAGAAGGAACATACCTCAACATAATAATAGCCATATTTGATAAACCCACAGCAACCATTATCCTCAATGGTGAAAAGTTGAAAGCATTTTCCCTAAAGTCAGGAACAAGACAAGGGTGCCCACTCTCACTGCTGCTATTCAACATAGTTTGGAAGTTTTAGCCACAGCAATCAGAGCAGAAAAAGAAATAAAAGGAATCCAGATTGAAAAAGAAGAAGTAAAACTCTCACTGTTTGCAGATGACATGATCCTCTACATAGAAAACCCTAAAGATTCCACCAGAAAATTACTAGAGCTAATCAATGAACATAGTCAAGTTGCAGGATATAAAATTAACACACAGAAATCCCTTGCATTCCTATATGCTAACAATGAGAAAACAGAGAAATTAAGGAAACAGTTCCATTCACCATTGCAAAGAAAATAAATACTTCGGAATAAATCTACTTAAAGAAACAGAAGACCTATATATAGAAAACTATAAAACACTGATGAAAGAAATCAAAGATGACACAAATAGATGGAGAAAAATATCATGTTCGTGGATTGGAAGAATCAATAGAGTGAAAATGAGTATACTACCCAAAGCAATCTATAGATTCAGTGCAATCCCTATCAAGCTACCCACGGTATTTTTCAGAGAACCAAAACAAATAATTTCACAATTTGTATGGAAATACAAAAAGCCTTGACTAGCCAAAGCAGTCTTGAGAAAGAAGAATGGAACTGGAGGAATCAACCTGCCTGACTTCAGGCTATACTGCAAAGCCACAGTCATCAAGACAGTATGGTACTGGCACAAAGACAGAAACATAGATCAGTGGAACAAAATAGAAAGCCCAGAGATAAATCCACACACCTATGGACACCTTATCTTTGACAGAGGAGGCAAGAGTATACAATGTAGAAAAGACAATGTCTTTAACAAGTGGTGCTGGGAAAACTGGTCAACCACTTGTAAAAGAATGAAACTAGAACACTTTCTAACACCATACACAGAAATAAACTCAAAATAGATTAAAAATCTAAAGGTAAGACCAGAAACTATAAAACTCCCAGAGGAAAACAGGCAAAACGCTCTCTGATGTAAATCACAGCAGGATCCTCTATGACCCACCTCCCAGAGTAATGGAAATAAAAGCAAAAATAAACAAATGGGACCTAATTAAACTTAAAAGCTTTTGCACAACAAAGGAAACTATAAGCAAGGTGAAAAGACAGCCTTCAGAATGGGAGAAAATAATAGCAAACGAAGCAACTGACAAACAATTAATCTCAAAAATATACAAGCAGCTCCTGCAACTCAATTCCAGAAAAATAAGCAACCCAATCAAAAAATGGGCCAAAGAACTAAACAGACATTTCTCCAAAGAAGACATACAGATAGCTAACAAACACATGAAAAGATGCTCAACATCACTCATGATCAGAGAAATGCAAATCAAAACCACAATGAGGTACCATCTCACGCCAGTCAGAATGGCTGCTATCCAAAAGTCTACAAACAATAAATGCTGGAGAGCATGCACTGTTGGTGGGAATGCAAACTAATATAGCCACGATGGAGAACAGTGTGGAGATTCCTTTAAAAACTGGAAATAGAACTCCATACGACCCAGCGATCCCACTGCTGGGCATATACACCGAGGAAACTGGAATTGAAAAAGACACGTGTACCCCAATGTTCATCGCAGCACTGTTTACAATAGCCAGGACATGGAAGCAACCTAGATGTCCATCAGCAGATGAATGGATAAGAAAGTTGTGGTACCTATACATGATGGAATATTACTCAGCTATTAAAAAGAACACTTTTGAATTGGTTCTAATGAGGTGGATGAAACTGGAGCATATTATAGAGAGTGAAGTAAGTCAGAAAGAAACACCAATACTGTATATTAACACATACATATGGAATTTAGATGATGGTAATGATGACCCTATATGCGAGACAGCAAAAGAGACACAGATGTAAAGAACAGACTTTGGACTCTGTGGGAGAAGATGAGGGTGAGATGATTTGAGAGAACAGCATTGAAACATGTATATTATCATATTTGAAACAGATCGCTAGTCCAGGTTCGATGCATGAGACAAGGTACTCAGGGCTGGTGCACTGGGATGACCCTGAGGGATAGGATGGGGGTTGGGGCGGGGGGCGGTTCAGAATTGGGAACACATGTACAACCATGGCTGATTCATGTGAATGTATGGCAAAAACTACTATAATATTGTAAAGTAATTGGCCTCCAATTAAAATTTTAAAAAAGTGTGAGAAAAAAGATAGGAAGTATTTCAGCTACCAAGAGTGGGTATTGGTGTCTTTTTCTGTTTTACAATATGTTTTTTATATATAATGTATTTTTTAAGTTGTTTTTTTAATGTATTTATTTATTTGGCTGCACTGAGTCTTAATTGTGTTATGTGGGATCTTTGATTGTGGTGCACAGGCCATGGCATGCTCAGGCTCATAGCTCCTTGGCCTGTGGGATATTAGTTCCCTGACCAGGGATCAGACCCATATCCCCTGCATTGCAAGGGAATAACCACTGCACCAGGGAAGTTCCAGTGTTTTTAAAGAAAATGGACCTGTGTTTGAAGCTGCTGTGATAAAGGGTTTTTTGGTGTGAGTAGATATGTCTGGGGAGGTGCTTTGTTGCCTTTGCGGGTAACAGCGTGTTTGAGGGCACAGCTAAAGCTCCACTTGGACTTCCCTGGTGGCTCAGATGGTAAAGCGTTGGTTTAAAAGGCGGGAGACCTGGGTTCGATCCCTGGGTCAGGAAGATTCTCTGGAGAAGGAAACAGCAACCCACTCCAGTACTCTCGTCTAGAAAAATCCCATGGACGGAGGAGCTTGGTGCAGGCTACTGTCCACGGGGTCACAGAGTCGGGCACGACTGAGGGACTTCACTTAGCTTTAAAGCACCACAGAGTTCTGTGGGTCATCCTCGTTTTGTCACTGATTTGTGGGCAGAGAAATCTCAGCTTCAGCTGCCTGCATTAAATGTGGGAGAATGGTGTGGGGAAGTCATGAACCTTTGTGAGAGCGCCACAAAGCCGCTTACCTGCCGCCATGACAGAACTCTTCCGCGGTGCAGCCAGCCACTGCAGGTCGCACAGAATAGCGTTGGGGGTGTAGCGCGCCGTGTCTGGGGGGCAGTACCCCTCGGGCTGTGTTCCTTTTGTGGAGTCTTTGGAAGGCACTTGGGTCTGACTGTGCTTTGTGTCTGCAGGCTCGCTTGGAAGTACACCGGTTTGGGATCACAGGCTATGGAAAAGGAAAGGAGAGAGTCCTGGAACAGGAACGTGCCATTATGCTGGGTGCTCGGGTGAGCGGCTGCCTCTGCCTTCCACCCCCAGCCGGGTTACAGCAGAGGGGAACACCTGAGCAAGGCAGGATGGGGGATGCTGGGAAGTGTTTGCAAGATAAAAAATGATAAGTGTACTTTCTCGTTTCAGCCTCCCAAAAATAGTTATGTGAATTACAAGGTTTTGCAGGAGCACATCAAAGAAAAGAAGGCAGCAAAGGAAGAAGAAAAGAGAACGGTGGGTGTCATGGCGTCTTCATTACACTGGAATGGAAAGGTGGTGTCAGCGGCTGCAGTGCAGTGCTGCACCCCTCTGCTTGGAAAGCAGTCTAGGCAACAAGCCTACAGTTAGATAACCATTCTGTCCACTTCTTTGAGTCAGCTGCGTTTTGTGATACCAGCCAGGTAATCTGACTCATTTACATGAAAGGGTTGCTATGAAATGGCCAGCTCCTGTTCAGATAACTGTGAGCTACTCTGACCCTTTCGCTATGTCAAGTTGTTCCTTTTGCCTTTTGCGTTGTGTAGAGCACACGGACTTAGGACAAACCACAAGAGCATGCGGATGTTATGCTCCCTCCCTTTTGCTTAAAATGGAAGGTTTGACCTTTCTACTGTTCATTTTCTCTGAATGGCCTTTCACAGTCTTGAAAGGGTTTTAGGATGAAACTTTGAGTGTGTTACATTTAACGTGCCTACTTGAAAAAATATTAAAAATAAACGGTATCTCTGTTTCTTTTGGTGACAAATCTTTTGCCTTGTTTTGAATCTCCATTATCCATTATGGCTACATATTTTTTCTTTGATTATGAAATCAGGCCAAGGACACAGATATTTTCAAGAAAAAGAAGAGGAAAGGGCAGGAAGACAGGTAAGTGATAGTTAGGCACCGGGGTGGAATGATTTGGATAAACCTTTTGGTTAGTTCTGAAGGTGATACCTTGAATGGATGTGGTGTTTCTAGCCTGGTGCAGGGCTGCACTCTCTCTCTTTTATCCTAAATCAGGCCCTTGTGGGGGGAGACAGGATTTAGTGAATTGTCCAAGATGAGGTGACTGCCTCAGAATTGAATAAGGAACCTATTTTCAAGCACCAGACATGTGCAGTGACTGATGGAAAAGCTGGGACCGAAGTTTCCAACAAGACGGCTGTTCCCTCCTAAGAGGCACTGCTGGGTCAGCATGACCGGCCGGGGTCTGTGCTGCCTGCCTGCCCGCAGCCACACAAGAGAACGCACTGGGGTCTGAGTGGTGGAACCTTGATTTTCTGCCATTCTGCTTATTTCTTAGCTTCATTCAAGTACCTGTTTCTCTCTTCTGAAGTTACTGTTTCAAAATCTACTTTTGTCTACAGCTGGAAGCTGATGAGTTGTTTCTGTCTGTGTGGTCTGTCTTCTGCTGTGTGCTGGGCACGTAGATATTGGGGGTACAGCCATGAGCACATTGAGGGTCTCTGCCCTGGAGGAGCTTGCATTTTAGGGTGGGAAACACATTAACACCTATAAACAGACACATAGGGCTTGTCAGGTCCAGGCAGGCTTCATGAAAGTGTTAGTCTCTCAGCCGTGTCGATTCTTTGCAGACCCCATGGACTGTAGTCCACCAGACTCTTCTGTCCATGAGATTCTCCAGGCAAGAATACTGGAGTGGGTTGCCATGCCCTCTTCCAGGGGATCTTCCCAACCCAGGAATCGAACCCAGTTGCAAGCAGATCCTTTACCCTCTGAGCCACCAGGGAAGCTGGCAGGCTTCGTGAGGAGGTTGAAGTTTAGCACACATTGAGAGAATGTCACCGAGGGTGGGCTGGTGTGTTGTTCTAAGGAAGCCACATCTGAGTCTAGAGAACTGAATAAAGAGGAAGATCTGGAAAGACCTGGTGGCAGATTATTCAGGGTAGAAGAAACCAGTGGAAAGGCCCTGAGGCGGGAGGCAGTTCAGGGACTGCAGGAAGGAGGGTGGTACTACGTTGGGTCGGGGGCCGTGCCTGGGAAGAGCTGAGAGTTCACAGGAGCAGACCCAGGTGGCCTGGTTGTGGTGCTGGAATCATTTGTTTAAAGCTTGATTATAGTAATTTTCTCTCACTTTAAATGTAGGAAATCGAAAAAGAAGAAGTCTGCTCCAAGTATTTTGTCAAGTGGACGGATTGGACAGGTTGGAAAATTCAAAAATGGGACATTGATTCTGAGCCAAATTGATATCAAGAAAATAAATTCTTCCAGAGTGGCTAAATGACATTGCTTTATAAAATAGAGAAATGGGAAAGTGCCAAATGGACCGAAACTGGACCCCTACAAGACTTCCAGATTCTTATTTATTTTGTATTTCACAGACTTTTTTATCTTAAGGAAAAGAAATAATTTCTCGCTGCTGAAATATCTGTTTTTTTATGATAACCACATTGGGCCAACTGCAGTGTGAATGTGAAGTCAAATTACTGAGAAGAATGTTTAATATCCTCCAGCAAGGTTCACCCAGGTTTCACTTTGACTGGTGCCTTGTGCGTTTTCATGTAGATATTTCATAATTTTACAGATTTGTAGATGCTAATAATTAGCTTAAAATTGCTTTTTAATTTTCTAAAAATGTTTAATCATGAAAGAATTAAGAATGTGATAATTTGTCAGTTGTTTTGGGGGAAAAGCAGTTTAAATTTTCAGCCTACCTAGGGTGTATAAAATCTACTTTGTAAGTAGCAGTATAAATAAAACACAACTTGTTGATAAAAATGAACATGACTATTAACACAATAAGTTAAATGTTACCTCCTTCAAAGTCATAACTTGGGGCAGCCATACATATATTTTTAAATAGTATTGCCCTTATTGAAAGTATTGGAACTTCTTAAAGCTTGTGACACTTAAAAAAGGTCTTCATTTTTGGCTGTTCCCCCCCCCGCCCAAACCTAATAAATAATAAAGTTTTGGGGAAAACAGAGGGGTACTTTTCGCCACTGGCTGACTCTCTTAAGTGACTCATAAGTTGACTTGGAAGGCATTTACATTGTTCAAAATATATTTTGAATTGAAGCAAAACTGGAAATGTTTTATTAAAACACTGGAAGTATTTTGTTTTCTGGTTTGTTTTGAAAGGCAGTACCCATCGGGGTCTGTCTTTTGGCAGATTTAGTTTGGTTGGTTCATTCTGGCTGAGCTGTCCTCTGTCCCTGCGTTGTTGCGTGCGGGCCACTCTAGTTGCGGTGCGAGGGTTCTCAGTTGCAGTGGCTTCTTGCTGCAGAGCGTGGGCTCTAGATGCGTGGGTTCAGTCGTTGTGGAGTACAGCCTTAGCTGTTACTGCGTGTGGGATCTTCCCGGACCAGGGGTGGAACCATTGGCAGGTGGATTCCTAACCACTACGACCACCAGTGAAGTCTTTGGCAGTTTTTAAGTGGTTTTTTTTTCCTTTTTTTTTAAGGTGTGAAACAGTTGTGTCCGACTCTTTGCGACCCCATGGACTGTAGCCCACCAGGTTCCTCCTTCCATGGGATTTTCCAGGCAAGAGTGCTGGAGTGGGTTGCCATTTCCTCCTCCAGGGGATCTTCCCGACCCAGGGATCGAACTCAGGTCTCCCGCGTTGCAGGAGGACGCTTTAACCTCTGAGCCACCAGGGAAGCCCGCCAAATGTGACAAAGCCCTGGGAAAAATCTGAGGAGCCGGAAATGACCTACTGGAGCGGGTACCCGGTCAGTTTAACTCCTTATTGACAGGGAGCCAGGAAACCTAGCAGTCCCACCTCACCCCACCTCCCATGAGCCTTTGTGGCTCAGATAAATGAGCACTTGGCCCAACTCTCGACTAGAGTCCCAGGCTAGTCAATTCTGGAAAAGCATGCAAGCTCCTAGTGTAAATTGCTTTCCTTATTTCTTGTTTCACCTTTTAATTTATGGAGTAACTACAGAGGAGCCATGGAACCACTGGGTGCTCTGGAAATAGTCAGGGCTAAGGGCGACAAGCAAGCCTGCATGGTCAGCACTGATGATCATGTGTAAGACCATGCTGTTTACTTCCCCGCTCATGAGGCTTCCTCCAGCAGGGCTAGCAGCAGAGAGAAGTGACAATGGAGAACAGCGCTGCCGTGGAAGGAGCCCACGCCTGGGGGAGCTTAAGTGCTTCCTTGCTAGGTCTTCCATACACAGCGCCCTTCCCCCTTCGCAGGGTGTCTCCCTGATCATGGATACACCTGGGTGGATCGGTCCTGGTGCCATGCAACACTACCACCACCTGCCCTTAATCCCAGGCACCGCTTAGGGAATTCTTGAGTCCCATCCCCACAGCGCTTGGCCTTGTGGACAAAGAAGGAAGCAGAGAGCACAGCTGTGTTTCACTGAACCAAGGCTCTTGCCCGGGCAACAATGGGCACCAGCTTGCAGAGGTAACTGACCCTGACCGGCAAGCGGAGGCAGGGCTGCAGTCACCCAGGGGGCAAGGAGGAGTCTATTCCCAGGTGGTCACCCAGATGTCTGTGGTGCTCCCTGTCCTCAGCATTGGTGGTAAATCAACAAGCGCGGGAACCCTGGGCTGAGAATGGCCTTGGCAACCCGAATCTCAGGTCTTCCCCACCTCTGCCCCCCAGGGGATGGGAGTCTGGATCAGGGATGCTGGGGTGGCAGGGTGGACGGAGTCCAGGCAGATGGTGAGGGTCCGTGCAGCTTCAGGACCAGCCAGCCTGCCTCGTCTCAGCTTCCCTCTCCGCGACTCTGGAGGAGTCTCTCCCTAAACTTGAGGGGAAACCTGTGTGTGGCTCGTGGGCCCTGCCATGTCCCTCCAGACCCTTTGCCAAGCGCGCTGAGACACTTGCTTCAGCAGTGAGCTCTTCTCAGGGATGCCCGCCCCCTGTAATGTCCCAGGCAGTGATGACTGACGCCCCAACTCTGGTGACTGAGCTGAATGGCTGAGGCCTTTGCTGGGTCTCCCTTGGCCAGATTCTGCTTCGTTCTCTTTGTGTTGATGCCAAGAGCTCCCTCTGAGGGATGTCCTGGTCTCAGAGTCCGCAACTGGCCCTTAAACCTGGCTAAACTACTCGGTGGTCTGGCAGGTGACAGAAGGCTGAGACCAGGTTGTCGGCTGTGGGGGCATGGGAGACAGCTGTTGTTGGGAAGCACAATTTGAGAAAAGTGATGGTTTTCAGTCAGACACCAGGCTCAGTCTGTGGGTGAAGGGCCTGGTCAGTCTCCTTCATCCTCCCAGGTCAATTAGGACATTTTCCCCAAATCTTAGTTAGCTTCCACTTGCAGCCTGTGATCAACTTTTCATTCATGAATTCATCTCAACCATTTGTTAACTCTTACCAATTACTTGCAGAAATGAGTTTCATGAACTGTTTGAGATGCTACCTTATAATTGAGAGTCATGTGGTACTAGTGGTAAAGAACCCACCCGCCAATGCAGGAGACAGAAGTGACTTCGATCCCTGGGTCAGGAAGATTCCCTGGAGGAGGGCATGGCAACCCACTCTAGGATTCTTGCCTGGAGAATCCCATGGACAGAGGACCCTGGCAGGCTACAGTCCATTGAGTCACAAAGTCGGACCCGACTGAAGCGACTTAGCATACAGCACATGTAGTCACCTCATGATTTCCTGAGCACACGCCGAGAAGCTCATTGACCTTGGGCCTCCCTGGGCCCCCCCAGCCCACGCCACCGCAGCCTCTGCCCCGTCCGGCTGGCACTTAGGCCACTCTGAAGAGAGCCAGACCTTGCTGCTGAGCGGTAAGCATCGATCAGACCTTGTCGTTCAGCTGTTGGCAGTGTCAAAAGAATTTATTTCAAATCTGCTTAAGGTTGTGGTAAAACTCAAGTTTTCCAAAAGGCAATACACAAAGTCCAACCAACCCCCAAAGACCAGAAAGCACAGTGTTTGCAATTCAAAAAATACAAACGCTTGGGATACCAATACAAAAATTAGAAAAAAGTTGCATACCGTCCCCCCACCTCCCTCCTCCAGGTTTCCAGTGGAATGTGAATACCAACAGGACCAAGAGCTGCCTCCCTATGGCAGCAACTCCCGACAGACAGACAGTGGGCGCAGTGGGGGAGGAGCGGGGGCGGGGGAGAGCAGGGTAAAGAAAGACAGGAAGATGGAGCTTCTGTCATCGACAGCTAAAACAAGGACTCGAAGCTTTTTGCTACTTTGAAAATTCCTTTGCCAACGTTAAACACACATCTCTCATGCTTAATACAACAGCTGAGTGCGAAAGCAGCAATTCTACATCATGCATTTAATGTTTTCTGCTTTGCTCACTCTGCACTTCCTCTTGGTGCTGAGAAGACCCCGGGGCCTGGGACATCCGGTCACCACTGAGGAGTTGGAAGGGCCCTTCCCCAGCTGCAGCCTCACCCAGGAAACACCCACTGCGCTCCTGTGTCCACAGCTGCCAGCAGTCACTTTTCCAGATCCGAAGCCTGTCTTGGATTCTCTCCTTGGAGGCTTCCTGAGGTCCTAGTCTGGAGAGTGGCGCCCAGGAGCTCCCTGGGTCTCCCAGCACCCGGGCCAGGCAGCCCTCTGCTCCCGTTGAGAGAAAGTGATGCCTCCCTGCTTAGAGACTTGCCTGTAGTCTCAGCTCCCAGCTCCTCTGATTCAAGTCAACATCATTCATCAAGAAACCCATGAACCCCACCCCCCCAACAGGTAGTGCAGGTGAGTCCCAGCCCGTGGGGACACTAGGCCCTCCACCTTTTAGGCCAACCTGCCTTCCAGATGGTAGCTCGGTTGTGTGCCTGCTCATGCTTAGATGTTGGTTTTCAAAACCATTCCTTCTGCGGAGATCTTTGAAAATAGAGGAGAAACATTGTCAGCTGACGGCCCCCTTAGAGGAGAGCTCAGATAACCATAAAGGCAGGAAGGTGGTCACTCTCTTTCCAGGCAGCTTCTGCAGGCAGATGCGTAGCCTGCGTGCATGCTTCACACAGTGCCATCAAAGCAGGCCGTTCTGAGAACAGGGGCAGTTGTCCTGTCTCTGTGCTCAGGTGAATCTGGTTTTACGCACTCCTGGCCAGGCAGCTGTGTAATCAACGTGCTCCTGGATGGAAGACATGTCAGACGAGGTTCAGGAAAGTCACCATGCAGGCTCTGTCCTCCAAGTGTGAACCGTTGGCCTGGACTCAGTAGATGCAAGCCTCCACTTTGTTCTTGAAAAGCGTTACTCTACGATCATCACAACACACCCGATGAGGTAGGTTAGTGTGACCGCGCCCACATCCAGGTGGGGAGACTGAGGCACAGAGAGACTGAGGAGGTGTGGCCCCACCCGTATTGGGTTGAAAGAGAGGCATTTCTGAGGGCTGAGCCTGGCATTCTCCCCCAGACCCACTCTTCTCTGTTTTATAGTCCATTTAAAGTTCAAGCCATGGATCAATGTGACCGATGAATAGCCAGGAGCTCCTGGCTTGCTTGAGAAAGAAACACTGTGGTTTCCAGGATTTGCATAGGCCTTGAGTAGCTTCCTGATGATGCCTGATTTGACATTTTGACCAGTTGAAGGCCACACACCTACTAAGATGTTCCTGCAGCTTCTAGTCAGAAGTGGGCTGGGAAGAACGCGGGTGCAGAGTGTTGCTTTCTGGGAATGGTGGTGGGTTGGAGACCCTTCAGGAATACAAAGTGAGACCTGATGGGCTGGCTTCGGTGAGAGGCTCCCCCGTTTTCCTGCCCTGTCCCTTCTGGCAGGACACTGCAGACTTGGGAAGGCCTGGTCATGGGTGTTAGGATGAAGCCCACAGGTTTGTGGTTCAGGCTTTCTGGGGACCACAGCATGGACGCCCCACACACCACTCTGCGTATCGACCCATGACCAATTGCTAGCACAACCCAGTGGTTCTCAGCCGGGCAGTCCCCTGGGCATACTTGGCAACATCTGTAGATCCTTTTAAAGCTTTTTTTTTTTTTTCAATTAGTTGTTTTTTTAAAATATATTTTATTATTTATTTTTGGCTGCACTGGGTCTTTGTTGCTGTGTGTGAACTTTCTCTGTAGCGAGTGGGGCCACTCTCTAGCTGTGGTGTGCAGGCTTCTCACTATGCTGGCTGCTCTTGTTGCAGAGCATGGGTTCTGGGGTGTGTAGGCTTCTTGGGCTTAGTTGCCCTGCAGCATGTGGGATCTTCCCAGACCAGGGATTGAACCCATGTCCCCTGCATTGGCAGGTGAATTCTCAACCACTGGACCTCCAGGGAAGTCCTGTGGACACTTGTAGGTGTCACAGCTAACTTGCGGCACTACTGGCATCTACGAGGGGAGGTCAAGGATGCTTCTAAACATCCTATGGTGCACAGGACAGGCCCCCACTGTGCCAAATGTCAACAGTGCTGAGACAGAACTCCTGGCATCACCCACAGCCTTGCAATAGTTTCTCAATGTTGACGTGCTGAGTGCTTTGGGGATTGTATGTGGACACGATACCTCACAGCCGGCAGCAGCTTCATCTATAAGCAACCTACTCACCTGTTCTGAAATGTGCCTTCTCAGGGGACAAAGCCTTTCAACTAAGGCTTGGATGCAAATATCCCTGGAAGAAGTACACATGACTACTGCATCCCGGTCCCTTCCTGAGGCTGCTCTGGCAGGCAGAGGGCAGGGGCACCAGAGGGGCAGGAACCATGGGGTGCCTGAGGGCGCTGTCGAATCTACAGAGTACGTATAGGGCTAAAGACTCATCCCAGACTGTGTACAGTTTGATGGGTTTCAGATTGGTTACTCTGTGCGGCAGGTGGGATTGTTATTTTCCCAAATAGGACAGAACAGGAAAAGCGGCCGTGTGTAATGTCTTACCTTGCTTTGAATTAGGAGCTTGGGTGCTACGCAGTGAGATGCTATTGGATAATTTTTAAAGAGATTAATTCTAAAAGGAAAGGCATACACTTTGACCAAACCTGCTCACTAGCAAAGAACAAACTGCAGATCTATGTGCCTGGGGCATTATTTACAATGAAATGGAACTTGACATCTTAAATTAGTTTAAATTCCTTTCTCACGGAAACCGCTCAACAGACAAACACCAAGTTATCCTTCAACCAAAGCATCATCTTGATACCACCTTATGTACAGAGATGACACCACATTGTAAAGGAACAGGGAATCCGATAGCAGCTGAGAACCCCTGCAGTAGCTCTGAACCCCAGGCTTCTTGAGAGCATAACACGAACCATGAGTTGTTGTTGAGTCCCTCCTTCATTCTGTTGGTGCCTCAAGAACACGTGGACCTGCTTTCTCCCGGTGGTCCATTCTTGCTCCTAGAAGTTGTTTTGTGCTGAGGACAGGAGAGTGGCTGTTGGACCACCGGACGCGGTGCTCAGTTTCAGCTGTATTGCTTCTGGCCCCGGAGGAGCTGGGAAAGGCAGGTGCTCGCCTGCTCCTGCACTCACAGGGCCTTGGGGCCGCTGCTGCCGCCGGTGGGACGGAAGCCATGTTATTCCTCAGGAGGCCTTCCTCCTCCCTTGCCCATCTCCCTCTGACCCAGATACTGCTCTCCCAAGGGTGCCGCCAAGTGCAGGCTGATCCGAAGGAGCTCCTCCCCGAAGACGCAGCGCCTGGGTTGCAGAGTTACCCAGCTTCGATGATCCTGGGAGCTCCCAGCCTCGCAGCCAGACTCCACTGAAAGGAGCCACTTCTGCCGGGCCCTCTGTGGCCGCCTTCCCAGCCACACCTCACTCCCGGCTCACTGGGCTCGTCTTTCCCCAAATATACTCCCAATGCCGATGCTTCTGGACCTGCTGGCCTCGGCTTCCTGCCCCGGGAAGGCAGGGGCTCCTCTGGGGCCTCCAGGCTTCAAGAACTTTCCCCACCCTCCACGTGGAGTCCCCCAGAGCCGTGGCCCCGGAGTGAGATGAAAGGATGCTGGGGGCGGAGAAGAGACGGGCAACGGCGAGGATGCGGATGCCATGCGCGTCGCCTGCTGGGCTCTGGCTGGAGCTCTGCGGGGTGTGGAGCCCTCCGTGTGCCCTGGGAACCACCTGCTGGATGGAAAGGAGGAGGTTGGACCTCAACTGAGTGGGTGGCTGCCGGGACCTGGGCAGCAGGGGCTTAGACAGCACCAGGAGGCTCCTGCAGACATGGGCGGCCAGTTTCCATGGCCACCTTGGTGGGCACGGTTGGGCCGGCAGTCTTCGTCTGGGAGCAGAGGCTTGAGGTAGGATTGTCGCACCTGCTGAATAGAGGCTAGTAGGATCTGCACAGCGCTGGCCGGGCTGACTCGGAAAGCAAGTGCAGCGTCTAAACGAGAAGGTAGGACCAAGTAGACACAGTTGGTGCCGGTTTACGGGCTGAGTTTTATAAAAATCCAAGCCAGCAAATAGACAAGTTACTCCTTGACCTCAAAAATAATACTTGATAAAATATATTCTTTTAAAAAGGAGACAGAAAGGCTTCCTACCAGTTGGACAGGGAGGTGGCAGGCAACAAGGAAGAAGAGGCTTGGAGGAGAGCAGAGGGGCGCAGCTGGGCTCAGACCCCAGAACAGGCTCTTTTCGAGAGGCGGACTCCGGGGAGAAGGTTAGCATTCCCAGCAGGGAGGGGCAGGTTCACTGGAGCCCAGCGCGGCCATGTGGACCCCTCACACCGAGGGATGGTGGGGGCCAGGAACACGGCAGCATCCACTGTTTCCTGCCTTCTGCAGAGTCCTGCCCGCCCCCAGGGCATAGCCTCCCCTGCCATCGGGCCACTCCTTGTTCTTACGATGCTGTCATGGTGGCCGTGGATGGTCTCAAAGTGAAGGTGGACTGGGTATAAGAGGCTTCCCAGTGCCTCACGGCTCAGGAATCTGAGAGCCTCACAGCTCAGAAGAGTAACTCGGGTTTGCAGCTAACTTCTGGGGGAGCCAGCTCCCGAAAAAAGCCATCACTAGGTGGAGACTCAGCACACAGTGATTCAGATTCCAGGGTTTTGTGTTTAAGAACTGAGTGAATGAATTTTAGGAGACTGGTGTGTGTGTGTGCACACGTGTGTGTGAGGGGGTGTGGAGGGGAGAGAGACTGGTTGATTAATGAAGGACCTAAGGAAACTGAAGAAGTTCTCAACAGTTCAATGGGAGTGGCAAAGAGCAAGATGAATAATTAACGGCTCTCTCTGTGCATCCTCATCTGCAAGTGGCGTAACACACTGGATATGCCAACTGAAAACCTAAAGGATGATACTTCCTGGCAGAGATGGGAGCCAGCACCCTTTGTTCTCTGAAGTGGTGCATCCAGCAAAGACTTGACACCACGGATACAGGATTTCCAAGCGTCGCCCAACTCCTGCTCTCAGGATGCTCATCACAGGGTCTGCGCTCCCCTTGCCCCCCTCCCTGCCCCCCGCAAAAGACAAGCGTTGAAAACAGAAGGCGGGAAACCATACGAAACCCCAAATACTTCCTCGCTGTCTTGACAAACGTCCTTCTTCGTGTCTATGATGCCCGGTGGAACGACGGGGAGCACCCATGTTCACCACCCTCTGTGCCCTCAGTGAGCATGGCCTGCAGACATTCTCCGTCCCTCAAAGAAAGCGGGTCTCTAAGATGCTCAGCGGCTGCTGGGTTGCACCGGGATGTGGCTGTGCTCTCTCAGGGGTTATGTGAGTGCAGTGAGGGATAGCCATGCAGAGCAGGACCTGGCAGGCTAGTTGCCTGACAGCTTTGGTCGCCCCAGGTTTGTTGGCACTTCCAGTCCTGTGTGCAGAGTGACCTGGAAAAGAAGACATGGTGATCAGGGGCAAAGCGGCCCCGCGAGCCCTCAACGCACACAGCTCAGCAGCCATGCCCTGCCCTCTGCTCCAGGATTACCAGGGGCAGCGGCCCAGCTTCTCTGTGTTGTGGAATCTGCTATTTATCATGCTTGGCATCACTACCATCAGGCCCAGGGGCTTGCTTCGAGGAGCTGGTCTTTGCCTCTTTCCTCACAGTGAGAACCGCATACAGTGGTTCCCACGCTGCCCCAGCCTCCAGGAGCCTCGGCAAGGCTGAGGTTTTTGCTGCAGGAGGAATTGGGCTCAGGGTTTATATTTGTTTCTGCCTTCTTTCCATGGCCGCCTTTCCTTTCCTACATTTGTTTTCTTAACCCTGTGTAAGAACAGCCCATACTTCAGGCTGCCTCAGAGCTCTTTTGCAAATGAGTGGAGGTACAAAGAAATCAAGAGCTTCCCAGGTGGCACTAGTGGTAAAGAACCCATCTGCCATGCAGGAGACATGAGATGTGAGTTTGATCCTTGGTCTGGAAGATCCCCAGGCTGGGAAGATCCCCTGGAGAAGGGCATGGCAAGCCACTCCACTATTCTTGCCTGGAGAATCCCCATGGACAGAGGAGCCTGCCAGACTCTATCCCATAGAGTCTCAAAGAGTCAGACACAGCTCAGAGACTGAGCACACACATGCTCTGACTGATTTGTGTGCGAGTGGATGCTAAGCTCCTTCGGTCGTGTCTGACTCTCTGCGGCGCTATGGACTATAGCCGGCCAGGCTCCTCTGACCATGGGGATTCTCCAGGCAAGAATACTGGAGTGGGCTGCTCTCTTCTTCTCCAGGGGATCTTCCTGACCCAGGGATTGAACCTACATCTCCTATATTGGCAGGTGGACTCTTTACCACTGTGCCACCCCAGAAATCAATCAATAAGGGATAATACTCAGAGTCAGTGGACACCTTGACAGCTTTGCCCCCAACCCCATACTTCCCAGGGGAGGAGCCGTGTGTGGGAATCAAAGGCTGGCACAGGACCCGCGCTTCCCTCCACGCACCTCTCTGTCCTTCACACCCTCATGGGGCTCCTGAGCAGGAGGCCCCCCAGGACTGGACTCGGCCCTGGGAGGATGCTGGCTTTCCGAGGGAACCAGAGAGGCAGGGGTGGGATGGGGGTAAATCCTTAGGCGTGGTCTCTCCCCAGCCCTCCCTTCTCCTGGAGGAAAGCCACATGAGCCCCAGCACACACCTGGCCACCAGGGCCCTGCAGGACAGGAGGCACCGACCTTCTGGTCTGGCAGCTTTCCCAGAGGTGCTGTCAGGACTTGCCCACCTCCTCACCGTCGCTGCCCCTCTGTCCCCCTGCTGGTGCGCAAACAGCCACCTTAGAGCTGCTGCTGCTTTCAAGGGGCCAAGTAAGGATTCATCACGCCAGAGGAGACTGTCTCCAGGCGAGGCCCGGGTGGGCGGTAGGTAAGCTCCTTGGCCGAGCAGCATGCCGTCGGCTTCTTTAGAGCCCTCTTTGTCCAGCACGCCTTGGAGGCCCACGGGCAGCTGGGGTAGGGGCCAGCGGGGGGCCCTGGCCCGGAAGGGGCGCGGTACCTGAACATTGCGGTTGAGGCTGAGGGCTGGCATGAAGACCCCGTCCACGTGGCTGAAGGCCGTGGGGCCCTGCTGCTGCCCATTGATGAAGAAGGTCAGAGTGTGCTTATTCAGGTCCAGCAGCACGCCCACGGTGGCCCCCTTGCACACACCGCCTTCCGTCCTGGGAAGAGAAGCCGGGGTGGAGGTGAGGACAGGACGATCAGCTGAAGGCTGTTGGGGACCCCCGCGCCTGGAAACATGGTGCCCCCAGTGGAGCAGAGCATCCCCCAGAACCCGCTGTAGAGCACGGGACTAAAATCGGGGCCCTCGTGGTGAATGTGTGACACTCCAACTCATGGTGGCTTGGATTCGCATCCGCTGGGTGGGGCGAGCCTCTGGCTGGGCATCACCCTCACCTGTTTCCTTCCCGGGGGTGGGTGGGCCGAGTCCGTTAGACTCTCCTCCCTTAGCTGAGGTGGAGGTCCGCCTTGACACAGGTGGCTCTACACTGATCAGAAAACCATTTTTGTCCTTTCCTGATGGGGAACGAGCTGGTCAGCTGGAGAGCTGGTCAGCGGATGGTGGCTGAGAGCACGGGAACGGCGAGGAGCGCTGGGTGGGTGTCGTCAGAGGGCAGGGCAGGACTCGGGGCGGGACGCTGCTGGTGGGAGTGGGGCTTGCACCTGGGCCTGTGGTGCTGTTCAGACACTGACCAACGGGTGGCGCCAAGGACCTGCCGGAGCCACAGGAAGGAGGCCCACCAGCGCCTCCCCTGGGTCTCCTGGCCCAGCCCAGTCCCCTCTCCATCCTTCCCCCAGAACTGGAGCCTGGGTCCTGAGCTAAACCCTGACACCATATCTAATTAGCCCCTAGACTTGGACATTAACCTTAAGCCCTGATCTCATAATCTTCAAATGGTGATAACAATAGAGCTTTCCTGACGCCCAAACGAAATCCCATGAGCCAGGTGCTTCCCACAGCACAAAGGAGGCTCTTGATAGATGCTCCTTGTTGTCACTCTCACCCCAGGGTATCTAGGCTCCCGCTTGGCCTGAGCAAGCAGAGAGGGCGCTGCTGAGCCTGGGCCCGTTCTCCGGGCAGCCTGTGGGGTGACGGCCCTCAGCAGACCAGGGAGGAGACCCCACAGTGAGGAGGTGGCTTGGAGGGCCACAACCCTCCAGTACTGGGGCCAGGGTCTCCCCCAGGATTTGAGTTTCCCGAGTCTGGCCTGGTGACCCCACTCTCCCAGGCCAGCCTCAGGGCAAGGCAGTGCTGGGGCTGCCCGGGTCAGAGCTGGCCACAGTGACCGCCCCGGGGGTGCTGCACCCCCTGCCTGCCTGTTTCAAGGCCCTGTGGTTGTGTGCGGGGGGTTCCGTGGTGACTCAGGCTGGGCTGAGGGGTGTGGAGGAAAGTGGAGCAGAGCCTGGAGGAGACCTGGAGCCCAGGGCTGGTGAGCCTGGCCTCGGGGCTCACTGAGCGGCTGCACACCCACCAGCTGCACACTCCATCATATGCTCCCATCTGGGCTGCGGGCCAGCGGTCACGTCTCCCTGGGAACCGGACCCCAAAGTGGTTAAGAACACTGACCCCCACCGTGTCCTGATGCATCTGGGAATGGCAGGAGGGCCCGGACGCCAGGCCTCCCATTGGGGGCGGGCAGGGGCGCGCACCTGTTGGTGTGTGAGTTGCCGTGCATGAACCAGCTGCGGTTGTTGTCCACGTACATGGCCCAGGCCTTGTCGTCCTTGCCCAGCATCATGTCCTTGGCCACGCTGGCCCTGGCCACCCCAAAGGCGGGGTCCGGGTGGTTGTCGTACCGGTCCACGTGCAGCTCCCAGTAGTGTGCGCCCTTGGAGAAGGCGGCCGTGCCCAGCACCACCCGGTCGTCGTAGCTGCTGCAGGTGGCTGTCTGGTTGTCGTTGGACAAAATGATGTCCCGGTGCCCAGAGTTGGGGTCAAACGTGAACCAGGCCACTGGAAAGGAAGGGGCGGGCGAGAGGGGCAGGGTTGGGATGAGCTTGCTGGCAGCCTCTGACCTTGGCTCGCAGACAGACTCACTGTCACCTCTCAGGAAGTGGGCACACGGCGCTGAGGGTTCTTCCCTGGTCAGTTCACACACGCACGCACGCACATACACATTCATGCTCTCTCCTCTGTGTTCATCCAAGTGCCCAATCCCATGACCCCAGCTGGGCCAAACACACAGACATCCAGGCCCCCATCTACACGCTGTCATGGAATCTTGGTTTCTACAGCACTCACGCACATTTTGGGCGCTATTAGGAGTGAGGATATATATCCAGCCCTGAGTCACGGGAGAGAGACTCGAGAGGCAGAGAGGTGAAGTGGGGTCACCAAAGCTCCCGCGCTCTGTTCTCCACCCACAGCCTGCTGGGAGGTGAGGGCTTCTAGGGGAGCCCACCCCTGGGACAGCACCATCTGCTCGTCCCTGGGGGGCAGTTCAGGCTGTCTGTGTTCCTCAGGGCAGCCAGAGGATGGGCTGGGACAAGTGAAAATGCTAGTTGCTCAGTCATGTCTGATTCTCTGTGACCATATGAACTGTAGCCTCCTCTGTCCATGGGATTCTCCAGGCAAGACTCCTGCCGTGGGCATGCCCTCCTCCAGGCAATCTTCCTGACCCAGGGGTCGAACCTGCGTCCCTCGTGTCTCTTGCAGTGCAGGTGGATTCTCTACCCGCTGAGCCATCAGGGAAGCCCTGGGACAAACGTTGACAGTAACACAGGGCTGGCACCCTCCAGGGACCCCTGAGGCACGATGGTGCCTGTTCAATGTAGCAGACCAGACCCTACATCAACCCTCGACGCTTAGGATTCGCAGGATCAAAATCCAGTGGAGTGTGGATGTGCTCTGATTGCCTGCATCCTGAAAGGACTCAGCGAGGTCTGCAGCACTCAGATCTGAGCTCTTGTACAGGGTGCTCGAGGGGCAAGTTCCTCCTGGCAGCCTCCTGCCTTCTTTTCTCTGGGATATCCCACCACTCCTGGCCCCTTGGAAGCGAGGCTACACAGGGAGTGTAACCTCCCTGTGCCTCTCAACCTCTAGTCTCACTTTCCAGATCCAGAGAGTAGGGTGAAGGAATGTCTCCTTCCTTTGTGATGGGAGGGCAGGGAGCAAGGAGAGGGGATCAGGGGCAGGGCTGGAGGAGATGGACTCACCCAGCTGCCACCTCTTTCCTTTACCTCTGATGCCTCCCTCACCAGCAACTCACAGATTTTCCCTGCCCATCTGTCTGCCCATCTGATACTTGGGCTGGGCCTGAATCTGTTTCCCCTGAGACACGCCAGTGCTCACCGTCGGATGTCTGCAGGACCACAGTCTTACTGTAGGGCCCAACACCGGAGGAGTTGAAAGCCTTGACCCTGGCGTTGTATGTGCTGTTGAAGTGAAGGCCGTCGATGGTGCACAGGGTCTCCTTGCCAACATATACCTCCTGGAAGAGACACAGACCACTCATCAGGTGCCCCTGTTATATGGAAAATTTCTTAGTCACATGTTGCATCGAAAGTGCTATCATCCCAAGAGTGCTATTTTAAAAATTAATTAATTTTAATTGGAGGCTAATTACTTTACACTATTGTGGTGGTTTTTGCCATACACTGACAAGTACAGCCACGGGTGTACATGTGTCTCCCTGTCCTGAACCCCGCTCCCGCCTCCCTCCCCATTCCATCCCTCTGGGTTGTCCCAGTGCACCAGCTTTGAGTGCCCTGTTTCATGCATCAAACTTGGACTGGACATCTATTTCACATATGGTAATATACGTGCTTCAGTGCTATTCTCTCAAATCATCCCACCCTTGTCTTCCACAGATTGCAAAAGTCTGTTCTTTATATCTGTTTCTCTTTTGCTGTCTTGCATACAGGGTTATCATTACCATCTTTCCAAACCCTATATGCAGTTCAGTTCAGTCACTCAGTCGTGCCTGACTCTTTGAGACCCCATGGATTGCAGCACGCCAGGCCTCCCTGTCCATCACCAATTCCTGGAGTTTACTCAAACTCAGGTCCATTAAGTCGGTGATACCATCCAACCATCTTATCCTCTGTTGTCCCTTTCTCCTCCCATCTTCAATCTTTCCCAGCATCAGGGTCTTTCCAAATGAGTCAGCTCTTCCTATCAGGTGGCCAAAGTATTGGAGTTTCAGCTTCAGCATCAGTCCTTCCAATGAATATTCAGGACTGATCTCCTTTAGAATGGACTGGTTGGATCTCCTTGCACTCCAAGGGACTCTCAAGAGTCTTCTCCAACAACACAGTTCAAAAGTAACAATTCTACGGCACTCAGCTTTCTTTATAGTCCAACTCTCACATCCATACATGACCACTGGAAAGACCATAGCCTTGACTAAACGGACCTTTGTTGACAAAGTAATGCTTCTGCTTTTTAATAAGCTGTCTAGGTTGGTCATAACTTTTCTCCCAAGGAACAAACGTCTTTTACTTTCATGGCTGCAGTCACCATCTACATTGATTTTGGAGCCCCCCAAAATAAAGTCTGTCAGTGTTTCCACTGTTTCATCTATTTGCCATGAAGTGATGGGACCAGGTGCCATGATTTTAGTTTTCTGAATGTTGAATTTTAAGCCAAAATTTTCACTCTCCTCTTTCACTTTGATCAAGAGGCTCTTTAGTTCTTCTTCACTTTCTGCCATAAGGGTATATGGTATTTCTCTTTCTAATTTATTTCATGCTGTATAATAAGCACCGGCCAGTAATGTTGAAGAAGCTGGAGTTGAACAATTCTTTGAAGAGCTACAAGACCTTCTAGAATTAACACCCCCAAAAGATATCCTTTTCATTATAGGGGACTGGAATGCAAAAGTAGGAAGTCAAGAAATACCTGGAGTAAAAGGCAAATTTGGCCTTGAAGTACAGAATGAAGTAGGACAAAGGCTAATAGAGTTTTGCCAAGAGAACACACTGGTCATAGCAAACACTTTCTTCCAACAACACAAGAGATGACTCTACACATGGACATCACCAGATGGTCAACACCAAAATCAGATTGATTATATTCTTTACAGCCAAAGATGGAGAAGCTCTATACAGTCAGCAAAAAGAAGACCAGGAGCTAACTGTGGCTCAGATCATGAACTCCTTATTGCCAAATTCAGACTGAAATTGAAGAAAGTGGGGAAAACCACTAGACCATTCAGGTATGACCTAAATCAAATTCCTTACAATTATACGGTAGAAGTGACAAATAGATTCAAGGGATTAGGTCTGATAGACAGAGTGTCTGAAGAACTATGGATGGAGTTTCATGACATTGTACAGGAGGCAGTGATCAAGACCATCCCCAAGAAAAAGAAATGTAAAAAGGCAAAATGGTTTTCTGAGGAGGCCTTACAAATAGCTATAAAAGAAGAGAAACGAAATGCAAAGGAGAAAAGGAAAGATACACCCATGTGAATACATGGAGAGATAAGAAAGCCTTCCTCAGTAATCAGTACAAAGAAATAGAGGAAAAAAACAGAATGGGAAAGACTAGAGATCTCTTCAAGAAAATTAGAGATACCAAGGGAACATTTCATGCAAAGATGGGCTCAATAAAGGACAGAAATGGTGTGAACCTAACAGAAGCAGAAGATATTAAGAAGAGGTAGCAAGAGTACACAGAAGAACTATACAAAAAAGATCTTTATGACACAGATAACCACGATGGTGTGATCACTCACCTAGAGCCAGACATCCTGGAATGTGAAGTCAAGTGGCCTTTAGGAAGCATCACTACAAACAAAGCTAGTGGAGGTGATGGAATTCCAGTGGAGCTATTTCAAATCCTAAAAGATGATGCTGTGAAAGTGCTGCACTCGATATGCCAGCAAATTTAGAAAACTCAGCAGTGGCCGCATCACTGGAAAAGGTCAGTTTTCATTCCAATCCCAAAGAAAGGCAATGCCAAAGAATGCTCAAACTATCACATAATTGTACTCATCTCACACGCTAGTAAAGTAATGCTCAAAATTCTCCAAGCCAGGCTTCAACAATACATGAATTTCCAGATGTTCAAGCTGGATTTAGAAAAGGCAGAGGAACCAGAGATCAAATTGCCAACATCCACTGGTTCATCGAAAAGCAAAAGAGTTCCAGGAAAACATCTACTTCTGCTTTATTGACTATGCCAAAGCCTTTGACTTTGTGGATCACAACAAACTGTGGAAAATTCTTCAAGAGATGGGAATACCAGACCACCTGATCTGCCTCCTGAGAAATCTTTATGCAGGTCAAGAAGCAACAGTTAGAACTGGACATGGAACAACAGACTGGTTCCAAATTGGGAAAGAGTACGTCAAGGCTGTATGTTGTCACCCTGCTTATTTAACTTATACGCAGAGTACATCATGAGAAATGCTGGGCTAGATGAAGAACAAGCTGGAATCAAGATTACTGGGAGAAATATTAATAACATCAGGTATGCAAATGACACAGAGAAGGCAATGGCACCCCACTCCAGCACTCTTGCCTGGAAAATCCTATGGACGGAGGAGCCTGCTGGGCTGTAGTCCATGGGGTCGCTAAGAGTCAGACACGACTGAGCGACTTCACTTTCACCTTTCACTTTCATGCATTGGAGAAGGAAATGGCAACCCACTCCAGTGTTCTTGCCTGGAGAATCCCAGGGACAGCAGAGCCTGGTGGGCTGGTGTCTATGGAGTTGCACAGAGTCGGACACGACTGAGGCGACTTAGCAGCAGCAGCAGCAGCATGCAGATGACACCACCCTTATGGCAGAAAGTGAAGAAGAACTAAAGAGCCTCTTGATGAAAGTGAAAAAGGAGACTGAAAATGTTGGCTTAAAGTTCAACCTTTAGAAAACTAAGATCACAGCATCTGGTCCCATCACTTCATGGCAAATAAATGGGGAAACAATGGAAAAGTGCCAGACTTTATTTTTGGGGGCTCCAAAATCACTGCAGATAGTGATTGCAGGCATGAAATTAAAAGACACTTGCTCCTTGGAAGAAAAGTTATGATCATCTTAGACAGCATGTTAAAAAGCAGAGACATTACTTTGCCAACAAAAGTCCAACCAGTCAAAGCTATGATTTTTCCAGTAGTCATGTATGGATGTAAGAGTTGGACTGTGAAGAAGGCTGAGTGCCAAAGAATTGATGCTTTTGAACTGTGGTGTTGGACAAGACTCTTGAGAGTCCCTTAGACTGCAAGAAGATCCAACCAGTCCATCCTAAAGGAAATCAGTCCTGAATATTCATTGGAAGGACTGATGCTGAAGCTGAAACTCCAATACTTTGGCCACTTGATGCAAAGAACTGACTCATTTGGAAAGACCCTGATGCTGGGAAAGATTGAATGTGGGAGGAGATAGAGGATGAGATGGTTGGATGGCATCACTGACTCAGTGGACATGAGTTTGAGTAAGCTCTGGGAGTTGGTGATGGACAGGGAAGCCTGCCATCCTGCAGTCCATGGGGTCACAAGGAGTTGGATGTGACTGAGCTGCTGAACTGAAGGGAATATGCTCCAGTTTCACCCACCTCATTAGAACTGATTCAAATAAATTCTTTTTAATAGCTGAGTAATATTCCATTGTGTATATGTACTACAACTTTCTTATCCATTCGTCTGCCAATGGACATCTGGGTTGCTTCCATATCCTATCTATTGTAAGCAGTGCTGTGATGAACACTGGGGTACATGTGTCTCTTTCAATTCTGGTTTCCTCAGTGTGTATGCCCAGCAGTGGGATTGCTGGGTCGTATGGCAGTTCTATTTCCAATTTTTAAAGGAATCTCCACACTGTTCTCCATAGTGGCTGTACTAGTTTGCATTCCCACCAACAACGTAAAAGTCTTCCCTTCTCTCCACACCCTCTCCAGCATTTATTGTTTGTAGACTTTTGGATAGCAGCCATTCTGACTGGCGTGAGATGGCACCTCATTGTGGTTTTGATTTGCATTTCTCTGATCATGACTGATGTTGAGCATCTTTTCATGTGTTTGTTAGCCATCTGTATGTCTTCTTTGGAGAAATGTCTGTTCAGTTCTTTGGCCCATTTTTTGATTGGGTCGTTTATTTTTCTGGAATTGAGCTGCATGAGCTTCTTGTGTATTTTGGAGATTAAGTCATTGCCAGTTGTTTCATTTGTTATCATTTTCTCCCATTCTGAAGGCTGTCTTTGCACCTTGCTCATAGTTTCCTTCGTTGTGACAAAGCTTTTAACTTTAATTAGGTCCCATTTGTTTATTTTTGCTTTTGCTTTTGCTTTTATTTCCATTACCCGAGAGTGATATTAATAAGTAGATTTGGGATGAGTGGTGGCTGGGTTTCAGGCCACGTCCGAGCTGAATAGAAACCCTTACTGGTGGCTGATGGGCCCCTCTGGATGGGCCCCTCTGCTGTGAAGGTAGGGGGTTTAGTAGCTGTGATGCTGCCTGAGAATGTCCTGCCTCCTCAGAGGGCGGTCCTCATGGATAGGACTCTGGAGCCCAAAGATGGGGGTGCACAAAACNTCCAACAACGTAAAAGGCTTCCCTTTTCTCCACACCCTCTCCAGCATTTATTGTTTGTAGACTTTTGGATAGCAGCCATTATTTTGACTGGCGTGAGATGGCACCTCATTGTGGTTTTGATTTGCATTTCTCTGATCATGAGTGATGTTGAGCATCTTTTCATGTGTTTGTTAGCCATCTGTATGTCTTCTTTGGAGAAATGTCTGTTCAGTTCTTTGGCCCATTTTTTGATTGGGTCGTTTATTTTTCTGGAATTGAGCTGCATGAGCTTCTTGTGTATTTTGGAGATTAAGTCATTGCCAGTTGTTTCATTTGTTATCATTTTCTCCCATTCTGAAGGCTGTCTTTGCACCTTGCTCATAGTTTCCTTCGTTGTGACAAAGCTTTTAACTTTAATTAGGTCCCATTTGTTTATTTTTGCTTTTGCTTTTGCTTTTATTTCCATTACCCGAGAGTGATATTAATAAGTAGATTTGGGATGAGTGGTGGCTGGGTTTCAGGCCACGTCCGAGCTGAATAGAAACCCTTACTGGTGGCTGATGGGCCCCTCTGGTGTGAAGGTAGGGGGTTTAGTAGCTGTGATGCTGCCTGAGAATGTCCTGCCTCCTCAGAGGGCGGTCCTCATGGATAGGACTCTGGAGCCCAAAGATGGGGGTGCACAAAACGGTTGGAGCAAGAGGAGATCGTTGGTTTTCAATGGGAATTTAAGCTGGAAAACATGAGCTAAGCATCAAAGTAGACAAAATAAACAGTACTTGAAAAGGAAGCATCATCACACATGATGGGAAAAAGCAGATGGAGGAAGGGTGTGGTCAAGCACAGGTGGTTCAAATTGATTTGGCCACTTCCAGAGTGAGAGGGCCACTCCATCTCCTCCCACCTCTCCCACCGCTGAAGCTGGCATCTTCCAACTCCTTCGGCCTCCTGGAGCTGCTTTTCTCCTGGTTTCCCAGTCAATTCAGTCGCTCAGTCATGTTCAGCTCTTTGCGACCCCATGAATCGCAGCACGCCAGGCCTCCCTGTCCATCACCAACTTCTGGAGTTCACTCAGATTCACGTCTATCGAGTCAGTGATGCCATCCAGACATCTCATCCTCTGTCGTCCCCTTCTCCTCCTGCCCCCAATCCCTCCCAGCATCAGAGTCTTTTCCAATGAGTCAACTCTTCGCATGAGGTGGCCAAAGTACTGGAGTTTCAGCTTTAGCATCAGTCCTTCCAGTGAACACCCAGGACTGACCTCCTTTAGGATGGACTGGTTGGATCTCCTTGCAGTCCAAGGGACTCTCAAGAGTCTTCTCCAGCACCACAGTTCAAAAGCATCAATTCTTCGGTGCTCAGCTTTCTTCACAGTCCAATTCTCACATCCATACATGACTACTGGAAAAACCATAGCCTTGACTAGACGGACCTTTGTTGGCAAAGTAATATCTCTGCTTTTGAATATGCCATTTAGGTTGGTCATAACTTTCCTTCCAAGGAGTAAGCATCTTTTAATTTCCTGGCTGCAATCACCATCTGCAGTGATTTTGGAGCACCAAAAAATAAAGTCTGACAATGTTTCCACTGTTTCCCAGTCTATTTCCCATGAAGTGATGGGACCAGATGCCATGATCTTCGTTTTCTGAATGTTGAACTTTAAGCCAGCTTTTTCACTCTCCTCTTCCACTTTCATCAAGAGGCTTTTTGGTTCCTCTTCACTTAGGAAACGCGAGTCCGACCACTGGTCTGGGAAGATCCCACATGCCGTGGAAGAAGTAAACCTGTGTGCCGCAATGACTGAGCCTGCGCTCTACAGCCCACGTGTTGCGACTACTGAGCCCACATGCCTCAGAGCCCGTGCTCTGCAACGAGAAGCCGCCGCAGTGGGAGCCGGTGCGCCACAAGCAGAGAGAGGCCTCTGCTCACCACAACCAGAGAAAGCCCGTGCGGAGAGGAAGACCCAGCACAGCCTGAGTAAATAAAAGTATAAAACACTATTCCTGCCTGGTTACTTGGGGGTGTTATTCTTCATTTGTTTTTTCGAGTTATTGATAATAATAGCTGTATGCCAGCTATTATTGTATAAGGCATCTTAATCCTTACACAACCCTGGGACATTGCTATTATTTTTTATGTTTTACTCACAAGGACACTCAGAGAGGGCAGGAAACTTGCCCAAGATCACAGTCAATCCGTTTAGAAGCCAAGGTTCAAATCCAGGTCTGTCTGCATTAAGTCCATGATTTTCCCACCATGACACACTGTCCCTCAGAAACTCGAGCCCTTGGCTCCAGCTTCTATTAATGGTCACGTCTCAAAGGGGAGAAGCCACTGAGCTCTGTGGCTTCTTCTTTTTTTGGTAAATATTTATTTACTTATCTATTTGGTTTCACTGGGTGTCATTTGTGGCACATGGGGTCTTCAGCTGTGGCTCACGGGTTTAGCTGCTCCTCAGCACGTGGCATCTAGTTTCCCACCCAGGGATCAAACCCGTGTCCCCTGCAGATTCCTAACCACTGACTACCAGGGAAGTTCTGGCAGCTTCTTTTAATATCCCCCTTCATCCCATTTCAAAACCATACACTGTCTTCCTGGTTTCTGGTTAGTCAAGAAACTGTCAGTTCCTCGCTCCTTTGCATGACCAGAACAGCTGGGGTTCGGGACCCAGTGTATGACCTGCGCTTCCTGACCCATGTGACTTCAGCTTCTCTCTTCCCTAAAGAGCCCATATTCCCAGGGACTCAGTTTTTCCTCATGGAGTACTCCAACTCTGGCATTCACAAAACAAAAAAATGAAAAGACACAGGCGTAAATCCCGTTGAGGGAAACAAAAGGAACAGTGACTCTGGTAAGATTCCTTGAATGGGTACCAGCTCCAGGAGAAGTATGAGAACTGTTATGATTGCTCTGGTTTGTTAGAATGAGTCTTTATTTAGTCTCTTGGGGACAGAAAAGTGAAGCTCTAAGAAGAGCCAGAGTTTGTGCTCCCTGGAGTTCATTGTCAACCAAATTACTGGACAGGCGTCTGAACTCCACCGTGACCTCTCGGTAGAGCTCTGCTGGGGGGAGGGGGTGGGGAGCTGTCAGGGTTCCTAGCACAGGGTGAGACTGGAAGACACATTTCTGACTCACGAAGGGTCTTTACTCTCCCCATGTATTTCATCACTGGGGACCTGAACGTAGATCATCACCCAAACCCTACGGCCGTTTTTGATGTGTCCTCCCGTGCAGATCACCTTGCCAGATGAGCTAATTAGTGAACGCGGCAGGGCAGTTGTGTGGGAACACTGAGGGAGTGGGAGGCTGCTTGCGGGGGATGTGTGGGAGGGCACTGACTAGACACTGCTGGGTCAACTGGGAAGCAGGTCTGTGTGGGGGACACCTTTTCTGAGCTCTGCCTTGGCCTCCGACCTGCGTCAGTCTTCACAGAAAAGCCATCCTGAACTTTCTCCGCCTGCCCAAACCTAGCTCTCGGTAGAGAAACCCCCTGTGTGTCCCAGGATCCCAGGCCCACCAGTCCCGCGTCCTTGGGGCTGACGCCCCCGTTAGTGGCATCAGAGTTAGGGGCAGCCACGTGGACTGACCCAGAGGCTGGGACAGTGCGAGCCTCGCCCCCACCCCCCGCAGCAGGCTGCAGGCCTCACCCGGAACTGCCCCCCGTCGCCGTCGTCCAGCTCTAGGATGTAGCCGTCCACGGGGCTGTGGGTGAAGGGCGGTGTCCTCCAGGCCAGCGTGACGCTGTTGTTCCGGGTGCAGCACTTCTCCAGCTGCAACAGGGGCACGGGCGGCACTGTGACGGGACAGGCGGGCTTCAGTGTGCACACCCTGCAGGGCGCAGGGGCAAGCTGCGGGCCCGGCCCACCCCAGAGGGAAGGTGACCACCTGCGCCACTCCCTGCCGCTTGTATGCACACTCCGTGGGCCTCCTAGCCTGGGAGGGGGTCCTGGGGTTTGAGGTCGGGAGAGACGCAGAGACGTGGCAGGTGCCGCCACCCCTCTGAGTCTGGAGCCCTGAGGACAAGGTGCCTTCTCCCCGCCGGCCCACTGAGCATCACTGGTTTTGATTCTGCCCCATGAGCGGCTCCCTAGGCCTTGCAGCAGAGCCTGACTGCCTGTGCCTCCCAGCACGGCAAGGCCTCTCCAGACCCTCTGCGTGGAGTCACGTGCAGCTCATACCTGGGGCCCGTGAAGTTGTGGTTGGGGGCGGGGGACAGGCAAAACGCAAAGATACATTGAAACCTTTGTCTGGGAGCGTTTAAAGGCCTAGGGAACTGGATCCCGGAAGGTGAGGCAATCTTAGAGTATGGGACAGTCTACCCATGGAATTAGGGATTCAAGTCAAGTGTATCATCAGTTCTATCAAGGTGAGCTCCGGAGTATCTTTTTATTCTCTAGTTGTGTTCAGGCTTGAGAGATTTAGAAATATAGTCCATGCTGGGGCTTCCCAGGTGACGTTAGTGATAAAGAACGTGCCTGCCAATGCAGGAGATCTAGGAGACTTGGGTTCTATCCCTGGGTTGGGAAGTTCCCCTGGAGGAGGAAACCCACTCCAGTATTCTTGCCTGGAGAATCCCATGGACAGAGGAGCCTGGTGGGCTATGGTCCATAGGGTTGCAAAGAGGTGGACACAACTGAAGCGATTTAGCATGCACGCATGCATAGTCCATGCTGACATTTTTCAAAGGGAACACTGCAACCTGAGTTTTTGTAAAAACTACACATTTCCATTTGGGTCCAGATGTTAGGGCACCATCTTCCACATTTTGGTGGACAGTTTAGTGGGGTGTAGCACTGTCTGTTATGGATGTCATCTCAGGGCTGGCTCCATGCTGGCCCCAGGACCCTGGGTTATCAGTGTGGAAAGAGTCCTCTCTGCATCCCCAGGCACTGCTTCTCGCTTTCCCACTTCCTCTGTGAATTCCACCACCCCACCCTGTCAGGAGCAGCTCCAAGTGGCCTCTTTCAGCACCCTCACTTTCCAGAGCCCCCACTTCTACCAGGCTTATTCTTCTCCCAGAAGCACACCTCATTCACACCTGGGGCAGATGGTATTTCCAAACCTTACCTCGGTGCAAACTAAGTGTGGGAGTGAGCACAGAGACTGGGTGTCTTCGGTTTAAAAATGGCCACATACTTTGCAAGTGAGCATTTTCCTGAGTTCACAGCTTCTGTAGGTGTGGTACTCAGCTCTTTGATATATTGATTAAAAAAATAAACCCCCAAAGAGTTTTATTCCCTCCCCTGAATGTACCCTTAATGTCAATGGAGAGGCAGGGTGACCTCACATGCTAATTTTGTAACCTGGGGAAAGTTATGCAAACTTTTCTTAATCCATAGCCTGTGTCTCCCCAGCTCTCTGAAGTCACCTCTACCACCCACCACCTTCTCCACGCTGCTGTCACCTCCGACCTCGTTCTGCTTGGAACACAGCAAACTTATACCTGCCCTCTGCCACCTGGAACCTTCTTCCTTTATATTGCATCTCTTTCCTTCTCACCTCGAAACACTGCTGCTGCTGCTGCTAAGTCACTTCAGTCGTGTCCGACTCTGTGCGACCCCATAGACGGCAGCCCACCAGGCTCCCCCGTCCCTAGGATTCTCCAGGCAAGAATACTGGAGTGGGTTGCCATTTCCTTCTCCAATGCATGAAAGTGAAAAGTGAAAGTGAAGTCGCTCAGTCATGTCAGACTCTTCTCGACCCCATGGACTGCAGCCTACCAGGCTCCTCCGACCATGGGATTTTCCAGGCAAGGGTACTGGAGTGGGGTGCCATTGCCTTCACCTCGAAACACTAGCCCCATGCTAATGCCTTCTTCTCAAAAAATGGCTTCATTGGTGGCTCAGATGGTAAAGAATCAGCTTGTAATGCAGGAGACTCAGGTTTGATCCCTAACTGGAAAGATCTCCTGGAGAAGGGAATGGTTACTCACTCCAGTATTCTTGCCTGGAGAATTCCATGGACAGAGGAGACTGGCGGGCTGTAGTCCATGGGGTCAGAAAGAGTCAGACATGACTGAGCGACTAACTTTCACTTCTCAAAAAGCACCTTGTTGGTCACACCTGCCACTATCAGGTTATATTATACTCTCTGTCGTATCATTGCCTGTTTCCTTCTCTAGAATGCCAGCTCAGTCTTGTGAGGGAGTCTGTGGACTTGTTCACGGCTGTGTCCCGAACACTGAGGATGGTGCCTGGCAGGTGATAAACACTCAATAGATGTCTCTGAATGAACAATCCTCTTTCATACGTGCGAAAACTGTGGCTCAGACTGGGGGCTACCCGCAGAGGTCACCAGCTTGAGGACACTGAACTGGGACCTGAACCCAGGTCTGTGCCGCAGAAGTCCCTCCCTCCCAATCTGGGTCACACCAGGGTCACAAGTCTTCCGATACATGAGCTGCCCTGCAGAGTGGATGCCTCTTCCAGAAGAAGCAACAACGGAACTGGGCCAACCACGGCTCACCCCTACATTTCATCTGAATGAAGTCCAGCTGGTGGATGGCCTGCAGCAGCGGCTCGCTGTCCAAGGTCAGCTCAAACTCTGCGGACACTTTGGGCTCCAGGGCGCCTTTGACCCACTGCTCTTGAGACACCTGGACACGCTTGATCAGGGCGTCGGAGATCTTAAAGGAAGCACAGAGTTTAGGGTTTCCACATGCAAAGGAAAAATAACACAGCAGGTGGTGAGGAAAGGGTAGAGGCTTCATCTCCATGGGCTCAGGGCGTGGCTGTGTTAAGCATGCCCTCTCAAGCCCTGGCAGAGATGTCAGGACCCATGCTGGTATGGGGGCAAATAAAAATGCATTATATTGTTTAAATCATCTTCATAGGTCAGTCATGTTCCCTGTAAAGAAGCACTTGCTGTTTTATGCTAAACCCTTTTGTAAAGCAAAAATGATACTTTTAGTTTATTTTTTGAACTTCTTATTTTGTATTGGGGTATGGCCTATTAACAATGTTGTGATAGTTTCAAGTGAATAGCCAAGGGACTCGGCCATACATACACATGTATCCCTTCCCCCACAACCCCACCCCCCCACCCCCCACACTCCCATCCAGGCTGCTACATAACACTGAGCAGAGTTCCCCGTGCTCTACAGTAGGTCCTTGTTGGTTATCCATTTCGTATGTAGCAGTGTATCCATGAACCTGCCAAGTTCCCTAGCCATCCATTCCCCTCAGCAACCACTGGTTCATTTTCTAAGTCTGTGAGTCTCTTTCTGATTTGTTTCTAAGTTTGTTTGGAAGCAAACGATACTTTCAAAATACCCAGAAACACTCTGCATATTCTTCTTTTGCTAGATCCTGCACTTTGCGAAGTGAAACTCACTAGTGAATTGTCCTAGCATTTGAAAGCATGGACTAGGCCGCTCCCTCCCTCCCACTGTCTTTCTTCCATGTTGTTCTGCAGCTTCTGCTCCAAACTCTCACTGTATCAAACCCACAGCTCTGTTCACTGCTGGAGAAAGCCTTGCTCATTCAGAACATTTGTACGTGTTCCTGTAGAGCTATGATGCCCGTGCACCCTTCCTGGGGACCAATCAAGGAGATTCATCATTTTCCGCACAGAAGGAGGACTGAGCTTTCGTTTGAGTAACAGAAGTGTTCCCAAGAGATGCTCATGACCTGGATTAGCCTGGCTGCTGGGGGTTGCCCGGCAAGGCAGCCCGGGCTTTCTGGGCTGCAGTATTCTGTCCAGACCTGCGGGACTCTGCCCACTGGGGGTCATGTGGATTCTGCTAACTCACTTCTCCACTGCAATCTTTCCAGCTTGACTGGCAGACTGTCTTCTTTCATCTGTGGGGAAAGTGTTGCACTGGTGCTCCAGGAGGTCGAGCCATGAAAGCATGGCATTGCAGGCCTAGAGACTGTGATGTTTGACCTCCTCATTTAATGATGACCCAGAGCCAGGTCAGAGCTTGTGAGAACAGCCAAGATGAGATTTCAGGTGTTCTGGAATCACTGAGCACAGGAGAATCTGCTCAACTCTAAGCCATGGGGAAACACTTTCCTAGAACCTTGGCTAGTCTGGGATGCGGCCATGGAGTTGGAAGAAGGACCGCCAGCCCGCTCACCTGCAGGAACCCGGCGGGGTCGTTCTCCTTGATCACCTCCAGGCAGTACTCCATCAGCCCAGTGGACTGGCGCAGCTTCAACGTGCAGTGATTGATCTGGTCCCAAACCATCTGCCATGAAAAGGACCCCTGGTAACCGTCTCATGGACAAAGAACAGCCCGGCCGCAGCGGGAGGCAGCACTGTTCTCGACTCCTTTGTACCCTCTCCTGCCGCCGCTCTGTTCCTGAGCTCCACGTGCCCTCGTCACAGGGGTGCAATTGGACACACTGCCCCACAAGCAGGCCTGCCGCACTTCCTGAACTCTGGATAAAAACCAGAGAATGCATACAATCTGAAACCTCCCAAGTGGCCAGTCCATGCCCCCCACTCTCGCTTGCTGGGTGGTCACTTGAGGGGCTCAACTGCTTTGCATGTAATCCATGGACCATCCCCAGCACGCATTCCTTCTCGCCCTTCAGTAATATTTCTGGTTCAGGTGGGAAATGTCTATGAAATAGATCGAGCCCAGATCATGAAGTGAGTAGTTTTCATTAAGGCAGGGTGATCACGGGGCAGCTGCCTGGACCGGGGGCCCGGTGCAAGTGAGGGGAAGTCTTGCCTTTCCATGGTGGTCACTGACCACCGTGCTGACCACACAAGCACCAGATGCCAGAAAACCTGACGGAGGGGCCGAGCCGGGGCCCTGAGCACAGCCCTCGCCATCCAACGAGGCCGTCTCCGCTCTGCAAGGTGGGAGCAGGGTGCGTGTCTTCCACAGAAAGCAGGGGCCCGGCAGATGGGAGAGGGGGGCTTCTGACTGACAGCAGCAGGATTCAGGTGTCTGGTCCCCGCTTTGGAGGGACAGTAGGCATGGCGATTACTGCAGGCAAAGTGGCACGAAGGTACGTAGGTCCCAGGGAACCTGCTCAGTGCTTCCTCCCCTCACTCGTTCATTCATTCATACCCTCAACTAACACTGACCCCCTGTCCACACCGCGTGTTCCCCCACCCTGGGCAGGGAAGGGGAAGGGACTGGGCGCGCTGGCTGCCCGGGCACCTACCTTCAGCTTGTGCTCCCTCTCTTTGGTGACCTTGGTGAGCAGCTTGGCTTTCTGCCGGGTCAGAGCATCGACCAGCGCATCACACTGAGCCACCAGGCAGGCCTCGTAGTCCAGGCCATTCTCCTGTGGGACGCAGAGAGCTTTAGGGAGGAGACACACAGAGACGTGGCCGGTGCTAGAGACACAGCTGCGTCAGCAAGCGGGCCCCAGAGAGACGGTCCTGCTTCCAGACTGGAGACCACGCATGTGAGTCTAAGCATGTCGGACGATGGAATGAATATTCAACGTCACCTGAGCCATGCGGGTTTGTGAGGGTTTTCAGTGTCATGGGAAACACTCATGAGAGATTTAGCAAGAAAAAAAGCAGCTACAAGTGTGTGCAGCATAATTGCATACTGTATGTGTGTGTGTGTATGTGTGTGTGTGTATGTGTGTGTGTGTGTAAACTAATGGACGAGCGTGTCAAAATAGTGGGGTGGCCACTTAAAGGGGTGAGATATTGGTGAACTTCTGTTGCTTTTGTCTGCTATTTTCTACTTTTCACAATTTCTAAAACATTTTACTTTTTGTAATCAGAAAGCAGTGAAACAAACAAAACCCAGTGGTCTGGCTGTAGGATCCGTCTTTCTCAGTTGTGAAACAGAATCCTTCAACACCTCTCAGACCAGCCTGGATTCAGACCTCGTGTCATGGGCTAATGTGTTTTCTCCCACCCCTGCCCCAAGTTCCTATGATGAAGTCCGAACCCCCATGACCTCAGAACAAGACTGTGTTTGGAGAAACGGCCTTGAAAGAAGTAACTTAAACGAGGTCCTTAAGCTGGGCTCTGATTCAATGTGACTGTGTCCTTAGAAGAGGCGGTGAGGACACAGACAGGCACAGAGGGAGGGCCCCCTGAGGACGCAGGGAGGCGGTGGCTGTCTGCCAGCCCAGGAGAGATCCCTCAGGAGGAACCACCCTTGCCCACACCTCGATCTTGAACTTCTAGCCTCCATAACTGAGAAAATAGCTTACTGGGGTTGAAGCCACTCAGTCTATGGTGCTTTGTTATAGCAACCCCACCAAATAGCTGGTGTCCTGAAACATCAGAAACAGGGAAGGAAATGCCTGGTGGCTGAACTCCGCGCTTTAGGTTACTAGGCAGGGCGGTTTCCATCGGCTGGTTTAGAGTTCAGTGCCCTCAGTCCCCCCTTTTCACCCAGACACCAGGAAGCTCGTGATCTGTGTGAAAGTTCCTCCCTGCGCGCACGTATACACTCTCTCCCTGACAGCCAGAGCTCCTGGGGCCACAGACTGCACCTTATTGATCAGTGTCGGGCTTGTACGTGACACAGCATGGGTGCTCAGTAAATACGTTTATTTAGTAACTGGTGCTTTTATATTATGATGCATTTGGTATGAAAGCACTGTAAACACACACGGGTAGCACTGTATGGCCATGCTTTATTTCTGCCTGGTTCTCTTTCTACGATTCTTTCTGAGTTCAAGTGTAATCCCCTTCCGACCGGATGGCTGCCAGTGGGTTGGGTGCATAGTGTCTGCAACACCTGAGGCTGTGCAGCGGAGCAGTTGGGCCTTCCCATGTTCAACACTGAGAAGAGCTGCCAGGGGCCTTCGCTTTCCTCATCCGTGTCTCACATCCCTTCTGCGGAGGGGTGGGGTCTGGGCTCACCTGGATCTGCTGCAGGATGTTCTTCAGCTGAACCAGAAACTCTTTTGCTTCTTTTGCCTTATCGGAAACCCCATTTAAGGCCTGAGACAGCTGGGCCTAAAAGATATTACAGGTTGAAAAGGAAAATTAGGTGTTAAAGGCATTTGGTCTGCCCTTCACTCTGAAAGCTGTGTTTATAACAGGGTATATATAACCAAGAGCTGTCCTCTATGGAGGGAGCCCGGTCGTTGCAGCATGGGCTTGTTTTTCCAGCAATGGCTGATAAAGCGGTGGTTGACCTGCTCTCTTCTGTCTGCACCCCAAAGCTGGATAGAAGTAAGGAGCATTCAGCTAACTGGTTGGGGCTGACAAGAAGCAAGTATAGACTTGACCAGGTCTGGCCCCCGCCCCTCCCACAGCAGCTCAGACGCCAATGTGTGGACACCCCAGGTGCCAGGCCACACTCTGCCCACCTCATTTGTACACAGTTGCGTTTTGGCCTAAGTGGGATGGGTGGGAAAGAGACCTGGAAATGAGCCTGAACCATGTGGAGGGTCCCAAGTCACCATATAGAAGGGATGGTGGCAGCCTCCTTGGCAATCGAGACTCCTAACTCTGCTCGGTTACTGGGACACAAGGGCAGAGCGGCAGGCTGGCTTCAAATCTGTGGCCTTCAGCCTCAGGCTTCTTTTCAATGAAACATATGCCCACACAATCGAATCTGTCTTCAAAACTTCATTATTGAATAGACTGATGCCCTTTGTTTTTAAATTTTATTTATCTATATTTTGATCATGCCCTGCAGCCTGTGGGATCTTAGTTCCCCAACTAAGGATTGAACCCATATCCCCTACAGCGAAAGTGTGGAGTCTTAACCACTGGACTGCCAGGGAAGTCTCCTGATGCCCTTGATTTTTAACGATACTCTCATGTTTCAAATTAAAAAGCTGAGGGCAGAGAAAAAAATGGGGCCCGAAAAGCTGGGTCGTACCCACTCTCCACTGTCTTTAGGTTTCTGCTCAAATATAATCTGTCTGAGAGGCCTCTCCCCTTGCCCTGCTTTATGCATCTTCATAATGTTCATTACCACCCAACACAGGTTTGTTTGCTGTGTGTCTCTCCTCCCAAGAGTGTAAGTTCTCTGGTTGCTCACATCCAGAAAGAGTACCAGGCACACGGCAGCATTAAACAATGTGGATATTTGTGGAATGAATGGGTTAATTAATGTGGTTCTTTGGACCATATCCATGGTGTTCCAAGTATGGTTCCTGGACCCTCAACATCAGCATCACCCAGGAATTTGCTAGAAATCCAAATTCTCTGGCCTCACCCCAGTCTTACTGCTCAGAACCTGGGGGTGAAGCCCAGGAATCTTTCTTTTAACAAGCTATCCAGGGGTGTCTGATGAGCTTTGAGATCCACTGGATGGTACAAACATAGCCACGGAGTGGATGAGAAGACATGGGAAGATGGAAGGTGACCAGGGTCACCAGTGTTCACAGTGAGGTCTGGGCTGTGTCCTGCTCTGAGGGATGGCTGGGAGCCTCGGGTGTGGCTCAGCTGAGAGGTGGCTCCTGGAGAAGCTCTCCCTGCCTCCAATGGCTTCCCAATTGCACTCCCCCCGCCCCACCCACTCCAACACACATACTTCAGCTGGTGTAAGTCCTTCCCTCCACGCTTACCACTATGGACAGTTCTGTTGCAATTATCTATGCAGGAAGACTAGCCAATAGAAACTGCAGGAATAGCAGAGCGTTCTGTGTCTGCTCTGTCTCATCCAGCGGCCACCAGTATGGGTGGCTCTGAGCACTTGAAATTTTACTTAGTTTTCAGCTACCATGTGTGGCCAGTGGCTGCTGTCCTGGGCAGCACAGACCTTTGCCCTCATCCTTAGCAGCTCAGCCTGTGTCCGATAACTTCACTCAGGAGGAGCTGGAGAGGTCAGCATCACACAGACTCATCATCTGTATCCAGAAAAGGGGTGCCTCCCTCCCTACCACTCACTGCAAGAAGAGGGCCCTCGGAGGCTGCACCCCTTTTCTCTTCAAGGAGAGGCCCATTCCTGGGAACCCATGCACTCCTTCATGCTGGGGACTTTGTCTTTGTCTTTCTAGCCAGGCACAAAATAGGGGCTCAAAAACTGCTCACTGGCTAAATAGAAAGCAAAGCAATTGCTCCGCTAGAAGCAGATGCTAACCAAGACAGATCCCTGTAGATCCACAGGCAGCACACTTGTCCAC
>SJYQ01004274.1:467137-542752 GCA_006410935.1 Redunca redunca
TATCACTGTTTAAAATATTTAATCATCCTAATTAATAATGATAACCTTTTAATTACTCATGCTATTACTTTCTTAAACAAAAGAAACCTGTAAATTAAAAATAATTTATTTATCTATCTGTTTTTGGCTCTGCTGGGTCTTCATTGCTGCACAGGCTTTCTCTGGCTGTGGAAGTGGGGCTACCCTCTGGTTGTGGTAAGCAGGCTTCTCTTGTGGAGCATGGACCCTCGCTGCTCAGGCTTCAGCACATGCAACACGGTGGGTTCAGTACTTGTGGCACGTGGGTTTAATTGCCCCACAGCATGTGGGATCTTCCTGGACCGGGGATTGAACTCATGTCCCCTGCATGGCAGGTGGATTCTTAACCGCTGGACCACCAAGGAAGTCCCCCAAAGTCCTCTTCATTGTTTGATCTGGGTCTATCATATATGGGTTGTTACGGACTGAATGTTTGTGTCTTCCAAAAATCCATATATGGAGGCCTTAACCTCTGGTATGGAGGTATTAGGAGATGGGAGCTTTGGAATGTGATTAGGTTTTGAGGGTGGAGCCCCCATGATGGGATGAGTGTCCTTAAAAGAAAAGACCTTACTCTCTTCTCCCACATGCACTGAGGAAAGGCCATGTAAAGACTCAATAAGGTCCAGGCTTTGGAAATGTGAGAGATGCATCTCTGTGGTTTAAGCCACCTACTCTGTGGTATGGTTCACTTCAGTTCAGTTGCTCAGTCGTGTCAGACTCTTTGCGACCCCATGGACTGCAGCATGCCAGGCCTCCCTGTCCATTACCAACTCCTGGAGTTTACTCAAACTCATGACCATTGAGTTGGTGATGCCATCCAACCGTCTCATTCTCTGTTGTCCCCTTCTCTTGCCTTCAATCTTTCCCAGCATCAGGGTCTTTTCAAATGAGTCAGGTCTTTGCATCAGGTGGCCAAACTATTGGAGTTTTAGCTTCAACATCAGTCCTTCCAAAGAAATCCCAGGATTGATCTCCTTCAGAATGGACTGGTTGGATCTCCTTGCAGTCCAAGGGACTCTCAAGAGTCTTCTCCAACATCACAGTTCAAAAGCATCAATTCTTCGGCGCTCAGCTTTCTTTATAATTCAATTCTCACATCCATACATGACCACTGGAAAAATGATAGCCTTAACTAGACGGGCCTTTGCTGACAAAGTAATGTCTCTGCTTTTGGATAGGCTGTCTAGGTTGGTCATAATTTTCCTTTCAAGGAGTAAGCTTCTTTTAATTTCATGGCTGCAGTCACCATCTGCAGTGATTTTGGAGCCCCCCCAAAATAAAGTCTGACACTGTTTCCACTGTTTCCCCATCTATTTGCCATGAAGTGATGGGACCAGATGCCATGGTTTTAGTTTTCTGAATGTTGCATTTTAAGCCAAATTTTTCACTCTCTTTTTTCACTTTCATCAAGAGGCTCTTTAGTTCCTAACTTTCTGCCATAAGGGTGGTAGCATCTGCATATCTGAGGTTATTGATACTTCTACCAGCAATCTTGATTCCAGCTTGTGTTTCATCCAGCCCAGCGTTTCTCATGATGTACTCTGCATATAAGTTAAATAAGCAGGGTGACAATATAAGCCTTGATGGACTCCTTTTCCTATTTGGAACCAGTCTGTTGTTCCATGTCCAGTTCTAACTGTTGCTTCCTGACCTGCATATAGATTTCTCAAGAGGCAGGTCAGGTGGTCTGGTATTCCCATCTCTTTCAGAATTTTCCAACAGTTTCTTGTGATCCACACAGTCAAAGGCTTTGGCATAATCAATAAAACAGAAATAGATGTTTTTCTGGAACTCTCTTGCTTTTTCGATATTCACCAGATGTTGGCAATTTGATCTCTGGTTCCTCTGCCTTTTCTAAAATCAGCTTGAACATCTGGAAATTCATGGTTCACATACTGTTGAAGCCTGGTTTGGAGAATTTTGAGCATTACTTTGCTGACGTGTGAGATGTGTGCAATTGTGTGGTAGTTTGAAAATTTTTTGGCATTGCCTTTCTTTGGGATTGGAATGAAAACTGACCTTTTCCAGTCCTGTGGCTACTGCTGAGTTTTCCAAATTTGCTGGCATATTGAGTGCAGCACTTTCACAGTATCATCTTTCAGGATTTGAAATAGCTCAACTGGAATTCCATCACTTCCACTAGCTTTGTTCATAGTGATGCTTCCTAAGGCCCACTTGACTTCACATTCCAGGATGTCTGGCTCTAGGTGAGTGATCACACCTTCATGATTATCTGGGTCGTGAAGCTCTTTTTTGTACAGTTTGTGTATTCTTGCCACCTCTTCTTAATATCTTCTGCTTCTGTTAGGTCCATACCATTTCTGTCTTTTATTGAGCCCATCTTTGCATGAAATGTTCCCTTGGTATCTCTAATTTTCTTGAAGAGATCTCTAGTCTTTCCCATTCTGTTGTTTTCCTCTATTTCTTTGCATTGATAGCTGAGGAAGGCTTTCTTATCTCTCCTTGCTATTCTCTGGAACTCTGCATTCAGATGCTTATATCTTTCCTTTTCTCCTTTGCTTTTCGCTTCCCTTCTTTTCACAGCTATTTGTAAGGCCTCCCCAGGGAGCCATTTTGCTTTTTTGCATTTCTTTTTCTTGGGGATGGTCTTGATCCCTGCCTTCTGTACAATATCATGAACCTCCATCCATAGTTCATCAGGCACTCTATCTATCAGATCTAGTCCCTTAAATCTATTTCTCACTTTTACTGTATTATCATAAGGGATTTGATTTAGCTCATACCTGAATGGTCTAGTGGTTTTCCCTACTTTCTTCAATTTAAGCCTGAATTTGGCAATAAAAAATTCATGATCTGAGCCACAGTCATCTCCCGGTCTTGCTTTTGCTGACTTCTCCATCTTTGGCTGCAAAGAATATAATCATGTACCCCAATGTTCATCGCAGCACTGTTTATAATAGCCAGAACATGGAAACAACCTAGATGTCCATCAGCAGATGAATGGATAAGAAAGCTGTGGTACATATACACAATGGAGTATTACTCAGCCATTAAAAAGAATACATTTGAATCAGTTCTAAGGAGATGGATGGAACTGGAGCCGATTATACAGAGTGAAGTAAGCCAGAAAGAAAAACACCAATACAGTATACTAATGCATATATATGGAATTTAGAAAGATAGGGATGATGACCCTGTATGCGAGACAACAAAAGAGACTCAGATCTATACAGTGAACTGTTGTACTCGGGGGGAGAGAGAGAGGGAGAGGGTGGGATGAAATGGGAGAATGGCATTGAAACATGTATACTATCATGTAAGAAACGAATCGCCAGTCGAAGTCCGATGCAGGATGCAGGATGCTTGGGACTGGTGCAAGGAGAGGACCCATAGAGATGGTATGGGGTGGGAGGTGGGAGGGGATTCATGTCTGGGAACGCATGTACACTCGTGGTGAATTCATGTCAATGTTTGGCAAAACCAATACAGTAATGTAAAGTAAACTAAAGTTAAAATAAAAATTAAAAAAAAATAATCAATCTGATTTCAGTGTTGACCATCTGATGATGTCCATGTGTAGAGTCTTCTCGTGTTGTTGGAAGAGGGTGTTTGCTATGACCTGTGCATTCTCTTAGCAAAACTCTATTAGCCTTTGCCCTGCTTCAGTCTGTACTCCAAGGCCAAATTTGCCTGTTACTCCAGGTGTTTCTTGACTTTTTACTTTTGCATTCCAGTCCCCTATAATGAAAAGGACATCTTTTGTGGGTGTTAGTTCTGGAAGGTCTTATAAATCTTCATGGAACCATTCAACTTCAGCTTCTTCAGCGTTATTGGTCAGGGCATAGACCTGGATTACTGTGGTATTGAATGGTTTGCTTTGGAAACGAACAGAGATCATTCTGTTGTTTTTGAGATTGCATCCAAGTACTGCATTTCAGCCTCTTTTGTTGACTGTGATGGCTACTCCATTTCTTCTGAGGGATTCCTGCCCGCAGTAGTAGATATAATGGTCATCTGAGTTAAATTCACCCATTTCAGTCCATTTTAGCTTGCTGATTCCTAAAACATTAACGTTCACTCTTGCCATCTCCTGTTTGACCACTTCCAGTTTGCCTTGATTATATGGTATGGTTCTAGAAGCCCAAACAGACTAAGACATGAATTATCTAAATTACCCTGCTAGGACCTATTTATACTTTTAGTTCACAAAGCCTCAGAGATAATTCTCATGTTTGCCACAGTCTCTGAGGAGAAGCCCCTAAGTTGCTGCCTTTTAAATTAGGTGTTTGTTCTCTGATATCAGGATTACCTGGTAGACGTGCAGGAAGTTAGACACCAAGGATCCAGACATGGCTCCTAAACGCCCCCTATAGACCTTTTGCTTCCCTCCCCGAATGGAATGTGTCCTTGGAACTCGTTCCGGGGTGCATCTCCCTCTCTGAGATGGGATGCCCTTGGGAATTGTATCAGCTCCCCATGGCATCCCCGGGCCCAGCTCCCGCTGCCCCGCAGACCTGTCCTTTGCTCCTCTGTGTGGGCAGCACAGGGCCACCCCCCTAGAAAGTGCTCCGCAGAGACCAGTGAGTAGATTCTGTCATGGATTCCGTCTGACAAGCTGCCCCCAGCTACTCCTTGTGTCTCAGTCCTCTCCAACTGGGTTTAATTAAAACAGCCATGTGGCCACTCTGAACCCGCTGTTTCTAGGGCAAAAAGCCCCATCTGGTCCTGGGCACTGGCAGTCAAACCCTGCCCTCTTTTTGTGTCTTTTTGTGCCACCCCTTCCCCACTTTACTCTCAGACTCTCCTTTCTTTTTCCTCCCGAAGTCCCTCCCTAATGGGTGGGTGGGATGCAGGTGGTCCCAGGAATGGAAGGCTCTGTCTTCACAGAGGTTTCAGATTATGAACATGTGAGTCCTGGCAACGGGGGAGATGGGTCAGGGTAGGATGTAGTGCGACCACTCTACGGCTGGTTTGACATCGGCCCCACCCCCACCCGGAGCCAGCCACTGGGGCCTTGGCAGACCAGAGGCAGTGATGGGGGCTCTGCTCCCCAGAAGCTCAACTCACAGCTCAGCCCCGCACTAACCAGGCTGGAGAGTGGACTAAGCTCCTGGATCTGCCAGCCATGTAGCTGGAAGCCCTGCTGTTCCACCCAGGGACCCCAGAACTGGACTCTGGGGTCAGGGTCTGAACTCAATCCCTCATTTTATGTGACCAGGTTTCTTTATGAGCCTTTGGGTCCTCACTTTGCAATAGGGGTAATGATATGCTCTCCAAGAGCTATCTCAAGATTTAAGAGAGAGCCTGCATGGAGAGCCCTGAGGCAGGGGTTGGCAGTCTAGTGATGGTGGTTCTGCTCATAGTGGGACAGTTGCAGGCACTGATGCTTCCTGCTGTTGGCCGTCTGCTATCCTTCCTAACGGCACTTTTGCTTTGCTTTGAGAAATTGCCTCTTTCCCTGCCAGGTCCCACCTGGTAGGACTGGAGTCATGACCCCAGTACTACTGCCATCACCCGACGAGAGGCAGGGACATGCCTTATTCTAGCTGGGAATGTGCCAGCTCCTTGGAGTTCAAAACTGAGCAAAAGGACCAAGAAATATAGAAATACAGGCATTTGCTCTGTAGCAGGGGTCCCAACTTCCGGGATCTAATGCCTGATGATCTGAGGTGGCATCACTGACTCAAAGAGTTTGAGCAAGCTCCAGGAGTTGGTGATGGACAGGGAAGCCTGGCATGCTGCAGTCCATGGGGTCACAAAGAGTGGGACACACCTGAGCCACTGATCTGAACTGACTGATCTGAGGTGGAGCTGATGTAATAATAGAGATAAAGTGCACAAGCCCCTGCCTGGATAACAGCCTTGTGGTGACACAGGGGCTTCTGTAACTCGATGAAGCTATGAGCCATGCTGTGTAAGGCCCCCCAAGATGGACAAGTCATAGCGAAGAGTTCTGAAAAAACATAGCCCACTGGAGGAGGAAATGGCAATCCACTTCGGTATTCTTCCCTCGAGAACCCCATGAAAAGTATGAAAAAGCAAAAAGATATGCCACCAGAAGATGAGCCCCCTCGCCAAGTCAGAAGGTGTCCAATATGCTACTGGGGAAGAACAGAGGGCAATTACTAATAGCTCCAGAAAGAATGAAGTGAAAAAGCCAAAGAGGAAACTATGCTCAGCTGTGGATGTGTCTGGTGGTGAATGTAAAGTCCAGTGCTGTAAAGAACAGTATTGCAGAGGACCTGGAATGTTAGGTTCTTGAAACTGGAAGTGGTCAAACAGGAGATGGCAAGAGTAAACATCAACATCTTAGGAATCAGTGAAGTAAAGTGGACTGGAATGGGAGAATTTGATTCAGATGAACATTATCTACTGCTGTGGACAAGAATCCCATAGAAAAAATGGAGTAGCCTTTATAGTCAACTAAAGAGTCTGAAATGCAGTACTTAGGTGCAATCTCAAAAACAACAGAACAATCACAGTTCATTTCCAAGGCAAACCTTCACCACAGTAATCCAAGTCTATGTCCCAACTACTGATGCCAAAGAAGCTGAAGTTAACTGGTTCTATGAAGACCTACAAGACCCTCTAGAACTAATACACAAAAAAGGATATCCTTTCATCTTAGGGGATTGGGATACAAAAGTAGGAAGTCAAGAAATACCTGGAAAAACAGGTAAGTTTGGCCTTGGAGTAAAAAATGAAACAGGGCAAAGGCTAGCAGAGTTTTGTCAAGAGAACACACTGGTCATAGCAAACGCCCTCTTCCAACAACACAAGAGATGACTCTGCACATGGACATCACCAGATGGTCAACACTGAAATCAGATTGATTATATTCTTTGCACCCAAAGATGGAAAGGCTCTATACAGTCAGCAAAAGCAAGATCTGGAGCTGACTGTGGCTCAGATCATGAACTCCTTATTGCAAAATTTAGACTTAAATTGAAGAAAGTAGGAAAAACCAGTAGGCCATTCAGGTATGATCTAAATCAAATCCCTTATAATTATACAGTGGAGGTGATGAATAGATTCAAGGGATTAGACCTGGTAGACAGAATGCCTGAAGAACTATACACAACGGTTCAAAGACTTGTGCAGGAGGCAGTGACCAAAACCACCCCCAAGAAAAAGAAATGCAAAAAGGCAAAGTGGTTGTCTGAGGAGGCTTTACAAATACCTGAAGAAAGAAGAGAAGTAAAAGGCAAGGGATAAAGGAAAAGATATACTCAACTGAATGCAGAGTTCCAGAGAATAGCAAGGAGAGATAAGAAAGCCTTCTTAAATGAACAATGCAAACAAAACAAAACAAAACAAAACAAAACAAAACAACTAACCAGAAAAACAATATGAATGTGAAAGACTACAGATCTCTTCAAGAAAATTGGAGATATCAAGGGAATATTTCATGGAAGGATGGGCACAATAAAGGATAGGAATGGTATGGACCTAACAGAAGCAGAAGATATTAAGAAGAGGTGACAAGAATACACAGATGAGCTATACAAGAAAAGGTCTTAATGACCCAAATAACCACAATGGTGTGGTCACTCACCTAGAGAGGGACATCCTGGAATGTGAAGTCAAATGGGTCTTAGGAAGCATTACTATGAACAAAGCTAGTGGAGGTGATGGAATTTCTGCTGAACTATTTAAAATCCTAGATGACAATGATGATGTTAAAGTGTTGCATTCAGCATGTCAGTAAATTTGGAAAACTCAGCAGTGGCCACAGGCCTGGAAAAGGTGTTTTCATTCCAATCCCAAAGAAGGGCAAAGCCAAAGAATATTCAAACCACACAATTGCACTCATTTCACATCGGGTCATTAAGATCTTTTCTTGTATAGTTCATCTGTGTATTCTTGTCACCTCTTCTTAATATCTTCTGCTTCTGTTAGGTCCATACCATTTCTATCCTTTATTGTGCCCATCCTCCCATGAAATGTTCCCTCGATATCTCCAATTTTCTTGAAGAAATCTGTAGTCTTTGCCATACCTGTTGCTTTTCTGTTATTGTTGTTGTTGTTGTTCGCATTGTTCATTTAAGAAGGCTTTCTTATCTCTCCTTGCTATTCTCTGGAACTCTGCATTTAGTTGGGTATATCTTTTCCTTTATCCTTTGCTTTTCACTTCTCTTCTTTCTTCAGGTATTTGTAAAGCCTCCTCAGACAACCACTTTGCCTTCTTGCATTTCTTTTTCTTGGGGGTGGTTTTGGTCACTGCCTCCTGCTCAAGTTTATGAACCTTTGTGCATAGTTCTTTAGGCACTCTGTCTATCAGGTCTAATCCCTTGAATCTATTCATTACCTCTACTGTATAATCATCTAACAATCAAGCTAACCTTGAGCTAGCAAGGTTATGCTCAAAATCCTTCAAGCTAGGCTTCAGCTATATGTGAGCTATAAACTTCCAGTGGTACAAGCTGTTTTTAGAAAAGGCAGAGGAACCAGAGATCAAAGTGCCAGCATTTGTTGGATTATAGAGAAAGCATGGGAATTCCAGAAAAATGTCTACTACTGCTTCATTAGGTAGGCTAAAGCCTTTGGCTGTGTAGATCACTACAAACTGTGGAAAATTTCTAAGGAGATGAGAATACCAGACCATCTTGCCTGCCTCCTGAGAAACCTGTATGAGGGTGAAGAAGCAACAATTATAACTTATATAACAATTATAATAGTTGTACATGGACAACTGACTGGTTCAAAATTGGGAAAGGAGTACATCAAGACTGTATATTGTCACTCTGCTTATTTAACTTATATGCAGAGTACATCATGCAAAATGCTGGGCTGGATGAATCACAAGCTGGAATCAAGATTGCCAGGAAAAATATTAGCAATCTCAAATATGCAGATGATACCAGATGGCAGAAAGTGAAGAGAAACTAAAGAGCCTCTTGATGAAAGTGATAGAAGAGAGTGAAAAAGCTGGTTTGAAACTCGAGATTAAAAACACTACAATCATGGTATCTGGTCCCATCACGTCACGGTAAATGGGGTAAAAGTGGAAACAGTGACAGATTTTCTTTTCTTGAGCGCCAAAATCACTGCAGCTGGTGACTGAAGCCATGAAATTAAAAGATGTTTGCTCNAAGCAACAATTATAACTTATATAACAATTATAATAGTTGTACATGGACAACTGACTGGTTCAAAATTGGGAAAGGAGTACATCAAGACTGTATATTGTCACTCTGCTTATTTAACTTATATGCAGAGTACATCATGCAAAATGCTGGGCTGGATGAATCACAAGCTGGAATCAAGATTGCCAGGAAAAATATTAGCAATCTCAAATATGCAGATGATACCAGATGGCAGAAAGTGAAGAGGAACTAAAGAGCCTCTTGATGAAAGTGATAGAAGAGAGTGAAAAAGCTGGTTTGAAACTCGAGATTAAAAACACTACAATCATGGTATCTGGTCCCATCACGTCACGGTAAATAGAAGGGGTAAAAGTGGAAACAGTGACAGATTTTCTTTTCTTGAGCGCCAAAATCACTGCAGCTGGTGACTGAAGCCATGAAATTAAAAGATGTTTGCTCGTTGGAAGAAAATCTGTGACAAACCTAGACAGCATATTAAAAAGCAGAGATAACACTTTGCCACCAAAGGTTCCTATAGTCAGAGGTATGGTTTTTCCAGTAATGTATGGATGTGAGAGTTAGCCCATAAATAAGGCTGAGCACCAAAGAACTGAAGCTTTTGAATTGTGGTACTGTAGAAGACTCTTGAGAGTCCCTTAGACAGCAAGGAGATCAAACCAGTTAATCCTAAAGGAAGTCAAGATGCTGCAGCTCCAATACTTTGGCTACCTGATGCAAAGAGCCGACTCATTGAAAAAGATCCTGATGCTGGGAAAGATTGAAGGCAAAAGGAGAAGGAGGCAGCAGAGGATGAGATGGTTAGACAGCATCACCAATTCAATGGCCATGAATTTGTGCAAACTCTGGGAGACAGTGAAGGACAGAGAAGCCTGGCATGCTGCAGTCCATGGGGCCACAAGGAGTTGGGCACAACTCAGAGACTGAACAACAATGAAGTGCATGAGAAATATAATGTGCTTGAATCATCCAGAAATTATCCCTCCTGACCCCAATTCATGGGAAAATTGTCTTCCTCGAAACCAGTCCCCGGTGCTAAAAAGATTGGGAACTGCGGTTCTACTTGCAGAAGTCCCCTGACCAGACTCTTGCAAGTAGACCATTCTTGTAGCTCCTGTGTCTTAGGTTTTGAGGAAGACTTTGGAATCAAAATGTCAGGTATGGATTCCAACTCACAACCTCTGCGTCCTTGGGTGAATTGTTTAATTTCTTCCTGCCCCTGTTTTCCTCCACCGTATAAAGGGGGATAGTGGCAGGAGGAAGCTTGGGATGCTGTTGTGGGCTTAAGTGAATTGCCTGTTAGTGTTGCGAGCACAGGCGGGCACACATGCAGTGCTGTGTGTAGCCCCTGTCGTGACTTTGAACCTGGCTCTCAAAGCTCCCTTGGATTCTGTGAGTGCTTAGGAAAAAGTGTAATTTTTCCAATAAATCTTCTTCAGTTCAACTGAGCCATAGTTGGTTTCTTTTGCTCACAACAAGTCTAACTGGCTGGGAGGTCAAACAAACACACAGATAGCTATGCTGTAATCAGCAGTTCATGCTGTACTTGGGTAAGTTCAGTCCCTCTGGAGATGGGGATGGTGGGAACTGTTTCTCCTTCCCAACCACAGCTCAGCTTCAGAGTCCAACTCCCCAAAATGCTGACAGCTTAGGAGTTTTTGATGAGCTCTTGCCCCAGACATGCAGGGTGAGCAGTTCAACTTGTCAACAGGTATCTTCAAGCTGCCAACATTGATTTGTCAGAGACACCAACCAAACTTCCTTGGCTAGGCCTTAATGCTGGTGAGGTCAAAAATAAGAAGAGGCAGGCCTGATGGGAACTCGCTACATCACTACATGTATCCCTGGGCACACACAGTCACTTCCTATTCTGATAAGAGGGTCAGTTAGTGCCAAACGACCCTCAAGAGCTCACGTGTGCAGAAACCAGACCCAGATTAATTGGGAATTCTATGTCCCTCTAGGGACATAGGCTTGTCAGCTCATGTAGGAGTTAACAGGCAAGGCCAGGAGCCAGACGCAGACAACCTCAGCCCACCTGCCAGGCTGCTCTGTCTTGCTCCATCATGCATCCCTGTATGCCTGCCTGATGTGGTCTCCCCTTGCTTTGCCAGTGCCCACCCTCATCATCCAAAACTCAGCTCAGGGCTTCTCTGGTGGTTCAGTGGTTAAGAATCCCCCTGCCAAGACAGGGGCATGGGTTCGATCCCTGGTCTGGGAAGATCCCACATGCCTCAGGGCCACTAAACCCTCGTGCCACAACTGCTGAGCCCATGCACTGCAGCTACTGAAGTTTGAGCCCATGATCTCATTCCCTGGCAAGTGCAGAGTTTTAGGATGGTTGTCTCTGAAACAAACTTTCAGGGCTTCCCTGGCGGTCCAGCGGTTAAGAACCCACCTGCCAATGCAGGGGACACAGGTTCAACCCCTGATCCGAGAAGATCCCATGTGCTTTGGGGCAACTAAGCCCGCGCGCCAGAACTACGGAGCCTGAGCTCCAGAGCCCGTGAGCTGCAGCTAGCGAAGCCCTCACTCCCCAGAGCCTGCGCTCCACAGAGAGAGAAGCCACTGCAGGGAGGAAGCCCGGCACAGCCAACAGATAAATAAAAAATAATACAGACAAATAAATCTTAAAATAAAAAACAGCTCAGCTCAAATGTCCCTCCCTCATGCTGCCTCCTTTCTCCACCACCCCTTCGTGGCTGGTGGAAACGCTACTTTTCTGGGCTCCTGTACTGGCCCACATCTCATTAGACTGTACTGTCTGCATGCATTTACTTTTTCTTCTGTTCAACTGTGTGGTCTTGGAGGATGGGAACTCTGTCTGCTTCATCTCTGTATGACTTACCAATGTATAGTCAATAAGTATTTGCTGAACAGATGAATTGAGTAGTTTGTTTTTTCTTTTTTTGGACAGTATGGCAGAGAAGGTTATAAAATGAACCAAAGACCAGAAGCAAGGACCAGGACTTCCCCGGTGGTCCAGTGGTTAAGAATCTGCCTGCCAATGCAGGGGACCTGGGTTCGATCCCTGGGCTGGGAAGATCCTACATGCTGTGGAGCAACTAAGCCCTGCACCAGCGCCACGATTGCTGATCCTGTGTGCCCTAGCCCGGGAGCCGCAGCTACTGCAGCCTGCAAGCCCTAGAGCCCATGCTCTGCAGAAAGAGAAGCCACAGCAAGGGGAAGCTCGCCCGGCGCAGGGAAGAGTAGCTCCCGCTCGCCGCAACTAGAGAAAACCCTCGCACAGCAGTGAAGACCCAGCACAAGCGAAAACAGAGAAATAAAATTTCAAAATAGTAAAAGTTCATACACAACCTTACATACCCAGGAGTAATGATTAAATCCATGTGGCACACATATGTATATAATTATGTATGTGGTCACTATTAAGGTAATTATATATGTGTGTGTAGCGCACATGTAAGAATTTTAAGAGTACACATGAATTTCCACATTTTCCTTTGCATCTTGTCTGTATTGCCTAAATATTTAAAAATGAGTATCATCTCTTGTAATTGAAAAAACAGTTGGGTTATTTTCACTAAAAAATTCATGTTACTAAGGTCTCATTTGAAATTTCTACCCTGAGCAGTTAAGCAATTTTACAACTGAAAACAGTCACATGCTCTTTCCTTAGATGTCCTCTGATTCAGAACATTTAGACTTCAGAACAGTGTCTTGATGCAACAATACCATTGCTTATGATAACCCTGGATGGCTAATATTTTCAGTATAATCAATTTGGGTGATCATCACGAGGGCTCAGAGGAAAGCCAAAGGATGACACAACTCTCCTTGAAAGCCCTTCTCTCCTGCATCCCGCTGCTGCCCAGAGTTTACAGGGTCCTCACTGCCACCCAACACCCACAGCCCCTCTTCCACCTCAAAGCCTTCATTCTCCCTGACCCACCACAAGAATCTGAACTCCCACTTGCCTTAATGTGCCTAGTCTCTGCTAGAAAACAATTCAAATCCATCCTGGCCAAATATTTTTATAGGGTATGAGGAGACAACTTCCCTGGTGGCTCAGATGGTAAAGAATTTGCCTGCAATGCAAAGTTTGATCCCTGGGTCAGGAAGATCCCCTGGAGAAGGGAAAGTCTACCCACTCCAGTATTCTTGCCTGGAGAATTCCATGGACAGAGGAGCCCGGTGGGGCTACATTCCATGGGGTTGCAAAGAGTAGGACACGATTTAGTGGCTAACACTTCCACTTTTTTTTTTCATGAGGAGGCAACTGGCTCCCTCTGCCTGGTTCGTAACTTAAAATAGTTTTTCACTGTCCTGATCCTCAGTGCCACCAAATGTGATAGGGTCACTGCGGGTGTACTCAGTTAAGATGAGGTCGTAGTGGGGTAGAGTGGCCCCTTGTCCCATAGGACTGAAGTCTTTAGAAAAGGGAAGATTTCCCTGGTGGTCCAGTGGTGAAGAATCTGCCCGCCAATACAGAGGACACAGGTTCGGTCCCTGGTATGGGAAGATTTCACATGTTCCAGACTGCTAAGCCCACGTTCCACAACTACGGATCCCTGGCTGTAGAGCCCACGCTCCCAGCAAGAGAAGCACTGCAGTGAGACGCCCGAGCACTGCAACAAAGAGCCCCCCGCGGCGACTAGAGAAAGCCCGTGCACCGCAACGAAGACCCAGTGCAGTCAAAATTAATTAATCAATTAATCAGAAAAAGGGGAATCTGGAGATAGACACACACAGCAGGAAGACTGGAGTTACACAGCCACAAGCCAAGGAGCTGCCTGAAGTCAGGAGAGAGGCCTGGATCAACCGTTCCCAGAGCCTTCAGAGGGAGCCTGGTCCTGTGACACCCTGATCTCTGACTTCCAGCCTTCTGAGCTGTGAGACAAGAAATTTCGGTTGTGTTAAGCCACCCAGTTTGTGATAATTTGTTATGGTAGCCGTAGCAAACTAGTATGCTTTCCCCTATTCTAACATGTGTGCTAAGTAGCTTCGGTCATGTCTGATCTTTTGCAACCCTGTGGACTATTGGTAGCCTGCCAGTCTCCTCTGTCAGCGGGATCCTCCAGCTAAGAATACTGGAGTGGGCTGCCATTTCTTCCTCCAGGGGATCTAAAAAATGTTTTTTCATATATATTCATTGAAAGTGAAAGTGTTAATCGCTCAGCTGTGTCTGACTCTTTGCAACTTCATGGATTGTAGTCCACCAGGCTCCTCTGTCCACAGGATTCTCCAGGCAAGAATACTGGAGTGAGTTGCCATTCCCTTCTCCAGGGGATCTTCCTGACCCAGGGATCAAACCTGGGTCTCCTGCATTGCAGGTGGATTCTTTACCGTCTGAGTCACCAGGGAAGCCCGTATAATCCCTGAATGGAATCATACTACATACACTCTTTCTCTAGACCATAACATGGGCTTTGGGTTCTTTAGAGAAGAGGGGACATGGCCAACTTGCTTGCACCTTCAGGAAAGAAGCAGGGGCTACAGTGGACTGCGCGCCCTGCAGTTACCATTGGTGCATTTCTTCCCTTCATCTCACTTCATCCTCACACCTTTCAAGTCTGAAAACTGAAGCTGAGAGACATTAAGGAACTTATCTCAAGACACAGCTCTAAGCTGGACCCAGAGCTTTTGATTTCAACCCAGATCCTTCCCATTATGCCAGTCAGTGAGGGCCAGAAGGTTGGTCCAGGTAGTACTAGGACACATCATCTCTCTAGCACTTATTCGTGTCGTGTGGTGAAAAGGCCCCACCAAGGAGACAACTGGGTCAGTTTAGGGTGAGGGCTAATCTCAGGCCTCCTGCAAGATCTCGGGCCCGGGAACAGTTCCCCCTTCTTCCCCACTGTGTTTGGCCTTGACACTCACAGTGATCCCGATCACGATGGTGACAGTGGCTCCTCTTTTCCTAGCACGCACTGTGAGGTGTGCGCTGCTTAAAATGCATGGTCTCGTTCCCTGAAAAGTGGTAGAGTTTTAGGATAGTTATCTCTAAAACAAAACCTTAGGGCTTCCCTGGTGGTCTAGAGATTAAGAATCTGCCTGCCAGTGCAGGGGACTTGTGTTCAATCCCCGGTCTGGGAAGAAACCCCATGCTTTGGGGCAACTAAGCCTGTGGCTACCACTACTGAGCCTGAGCTCTGGAGCCTGTGAGCTGCAGCTCCTGAAGCCCTCACGCGCCAGAGCCCGTGCTCCACAACAAGAAAAGTCACTGCAACGGGAAGCACGCCACGGCCACCAGAGAGCTGTCCCCACTCGCTGCAACGAGAGGAAACCCACGTGCAGTGGTGAAGACCCAGTGCAGCCAAAAATAAATAAATGAACAGAATTTTAAAAAGAGAAAAATATATTAAAAAAACACAATGAGCTTTATTTATTCCGTTTCTGCTACTTCTGGAGCACTAAAGAGTTCAGGAATGACCGTCTAGTAAACAGACTCAATCTGTTCTCTGGACAAGATGTAAGAGCTAACGTTTGGGAAAAGTCTCATCTACATTTCTAGCTAGCTTCTGTCATCCCACGAGATCAATGGATTGTTTCCAAAACCACTAACGAATATAATGGGGGAGGGGTGTGCCATGCTAATGAATGCAAATGGCTCTCTCCATCAGGGGCCAAGAAAAACGCATAATTCTTCCTGCCCTCGTTTCCACGCTGTTCCCTGGACTGCCCCTCCTGCATGAATCACACTGTCCCAAGAGTCACCATGAAGCTAAAAGGGACCCCACTGAAACAGTCATTTATTGTGTTGATATTAGAACACATTTTGGTGTTGAGTCACCATTCACATATTAAATAGATGTTTCTCTGGCCTCCTGGGTGCCAGCTTCTCTTCTGGGCACTGGGGGTACAAAAGGAGCAAGACACAGCCCTTGCTGCCAAGATGTCCCCAATACAGCATTGTTTATGCATGTGATGTATTGTTGTTGTTTAAGCAGAGACATTACTTTGCCAACAAAGGTCCATCTAGTCAAGGCTGTGGTTTTTCCAGTAGTCATGTATGGATGTGACAGTTGCATTATAAAGAAAGAGTGCCAAAGAATTGATGCTTTCGAACTGTGGTGTTGGAGAAGACTCTTGAGAGTCCCTTGAACTGCAAGGAAATCCAACCAGGAAATTTCCTAAAGGAAATCAGTTCTGAATATTCATCGGAAGGACTGATGCTGAAGCTGAAACTCCAGTACCTTGGCCACTTGATGCAAAGAACTGACTCATTTGAAAAGACCCTGATGCTGGGAAAGACTGAGGGCAGGAAGAAAAGGGGATGACAGAGGATGAGATGGTTGGATGGCATCACCGACTCAATGGACATGAGTTTGAGTAAACTCCAGGGGTTGGTGATGGACAGGGAGGCCTGGCGTGCTTCAGTCCATGGGGTCGAAAGAGTCGGACGCGACTGAACGACTGAACTGAACTGAGTCACTGAGTTGTTTCTGACTCTTTGTGACCCCATGGACTGTAGCCCGCCAGGCTCCACTGTCCTTGGAATACTGGAGTGTGTTCTTGTTTCCTTCTCCAGGGGATCTTCCTGACCCAGCAATCAAACCTGCGTCTTCTGCGTCTCCTGCACTGTGGGTGGAATCTTTACCACTGAGCCACCTGGGAAGCCCATGAGTGTGATGTACAAAGTTGATTAAATAAAGAGAACTGGTAAGTCTCTCACCCACAAAATAGCACTGACGGGTGTAAATAAGAAAAGCCCGGTTAGGTGGGATTTTACATTTAAAGCTGTTTAGCACATGAGAATGAGTGTCGTGGAGACTCTGAGAAAACCCAGTTGGTAGAAAAGCAGACCAGGGCACAGCAAGACTGTGCTTGCCTAAGCAAGGCCAGAGACCAAAGAGATTGTGTTCCAGTGGCAGCGTCGTCAGCCTGGGACAGGATGTGGGTGCACAGACCCCTGGGCCAGAATTCTGACTTTGTCTTTGTACAGAGGCCATTCGCAGGGCAAAGCCAGGTGATTTTTTTTTTAATCACCTATGACCCAAACTACCTCTTTATTGGAATCAGGCCAGCCGCAGTCACTGGCAACCATAACAGAATGGTTTTGGGGACAATCATGTCTGATGAGGACTTTATCTTAGAGTTTTCTATTCGTGGTTTGGCTTCCGTGGTGGTTCAGACAGTAAGGAATCTGCCCACAAGCAGGAGGCCCAGGTTCGATCCCTGGGTCAGGAAGATCCCCTGGAGCAGGGAATGGCAACCCACTCCAGTATTTTTGCCTGGAAAATCCCATGGACAAAGGAGCCTGGCTGGCTATAGTCCATAGGGTCACAAAGAGTTGGACACCACTGAGAGACTTTCACTATCCATGGTCAAATTATTTAAAAAAAGAGAGAGCATTTTCTTTTCATTTGGATACCTCCTTCCTTTCAGATCTCCAAGTCCTCCCAACACTTTGAAACCCAACTCAGCTCCAATCCCCTCTGTGCAGCCGACCCTGCCATCTGCTGTTGATCTAACTCTGCTCTGCACCCTTTTACACTTAGGGTTTAGTGCCAATTATCCGCACTCTGGACTTCCCAGGTGGCACTAGTGGTAAAGAACCCGCCTGCCAATGCAGGAGACACAAGAAACTCGGGTTTGATCCCTGGGTTGGGCAGATCCCCTGTCGTAGGAAACGGAAGCCTGCTTCCGTACTCCTGCCTGGAGAAGCCCATGGGCAGAGGAGCCTGGTGGGCCACGGTCCACGGGGTCGCAGAGTCTGACATGACTGAGTGACTGAGCACAATGACACATCTGTGCTCCGGTGCTGTTCTCTATTTCTCATGCGCAAGTGGAGAGACGGGTCCTTCTGTCCAGTGCAAAATCGACTCCTTTATCAGCCTTTTCCCCACGTTCCTTTCACTGCCGCCTTGCTCCTGCAAGTCTTTTCTTTCATAGTTTCCTCACTTCTTTTTTGGCCCCCTCTCTCCTCTTAACTCAGCAAAGCTAACTGAGATGTTCAAAAGGTTTTTGCTGCCAAGTTTTACTAGCAAACTGGACAAATATAACAACCCGGGGAAAATAATGAAAATTTACAAGAACCTTCAAAAGGATTATAGCCAGGCTATCTCTATTCTTCATTGAAATTTAAATGAAGCCAACAGCTAATCTTTCTTAGGCTCCCAAAGTAGCTGTCCCCTAAAATGCCGCTTCTGGAATCCATTTATCCCATCATTCTCTCACCACTGTCTCAAGATCCAGAATGTTTTCTGAGTCTCAGATGCTGTGTGGGTAATTTAAGTTCCCTCACTTTTATCAGAATCAGTGCTCCTCGTGTGTGAATATATGTTCACCCCTGGTGTTTGAAAGTAGAAACTTGACTTTCAATATCTTTGTTAACACTTCACACAATGTTGTATATTTAAGTCTCTCCTTTTGATCCCTGGGTAGGGAACATCCCCTGGAGGAGGGCATGGCAACCCACTCCAGTCTTCTTGCCTGGAGAATTCCAGGGAATGAGGAGCCTGGAGGGCTACAGTCCATGGGGATGCAAAGAATCAGACACGACTAAAACTTTCACTTTTTCTTTCCCTGCTGAAAAAACTACTCATCATTCATGACTGCAGCTCAAACACCACTTTCTCTTCAATCTCCCACTTGCTACCCTTCCCCTTTCCAATCTCCAGGCAAAATTAACTGCCTTTCTGCCCCCCTCCCCCCTTCTCTCATCAGTTTATTCACTTGACAAATATGGCATTTATTCCACTTTTTAACATCAGTTGTACAAACAGAGAAGGCAATGGCACCGCACTCCAGTACTCTTGCCTGGAAAATCCTGTGGATGGAGGAGCCTGGTGGGCTGCAGTCCATGGGGTCACTAAGAGTTGGACACGACTGAGCGACTTCACTTTCACTTTTCACTTTTATGCTTTGGAGAAGGAAATGGCAACCCACTCCAGTGCTCTTGCCTGGAGAATCCCAGGGATGAGGGGAGCCTGGTGGGCTACCGTCTATGGGGTCGCACAGAGTCAGACACGACTGAAGCGACTTAGCAGCAGCAGCAGTACAGATATTACAGGGGAGTAAAATTATCCTCTCCTCCGGTTGACTGTGAGCTCCCTGTAGCCTGTTTCAAATGTATCCACAACCCTCAGCACAGCCTGTGGGTTACGTAGGTGCCCAGTGAGTGCCCATCCAATGGAATGTTTCAGTTGCATAATATGAAGCCATGAGATGGTACTTGTCCTTCCCATGCTGGAGGAGACTCAAATGCGCCCAGGAATGAGTCACCCTAACTGTACTCGTACGTCCTGTGGACCACACCACAGTCATTCCACCACCATCGCCACCACCATCACCATCACAACACCCAGAAAAACCCTGAAGCCTGTGTACCCCAAGTGAAACAAGAAGTTCTGAGAACCAGAGGAGCTTGGAGAAGTTACCCATAATGCACACAAGCAGAAATCACTTGAGGAACTACCTGCATTTTGATTTAATCTTCCTGTTGGAAGGTAATTTTGCTCTCTTGTGTCTCTCCGAGTGTTGTCAGTGAGGCACTGATTGCTCTTTGTCCTGGGCGGTCCTTCCAAGAACCTCGGAAACTGGACTTACTGTCTCCCTCTGGAGCAAAGAGGCCTGTGCTTAATTAATGCTTTTTACCAAAGATTCAGCTTCCCTAAGCTCATGTTTCTCCTCTGTAAGGCAATTTACTGTGTGTGCCGATGTCATCTGGCTATCCTCACGTCTTGAGGGAACTAGGCTCACGGAAATGGCACAAACATGCTGATACCATGACTGTTGCTACTGCTGTGAGTAATAAGCTGTCTTCAGTTCTCACCCAGGAGTTCCATGTCTCCTGTCCACATCCATGAACTGTGGCAAATGCATGTGTAAGCTTGTACTCAGGCTAAACTCTCAAATCTCTCATGGTTCCTGACAGCCCCTCGGCGAGGTCTTCCGGCCCTAATGGCCCCTGACTTCCCCCCTGAGCATCTTCCCCTCCAAACAAGCTACAGAAGTGGAATCCTGCTGAGCTACGTGGAAGACAAATATTCATCAGGAATAAACCGCAAATACTTGTACAGGAAGCCAGTTTGAGAGGTGATAATCACACCCTCCAAACAAGCTGAGTGTGGTGATATTCACAGGAAAGTTGTAAAACAGGACAAATGATCCTGCAGCCAAGACCAGGCATAGTCGTTCTGGAGTTTCCTTATTGTAAGGGACTAAAAGGGAGAAGGGAGCAGTCACGAATCCCACTGACTGGGAGGGTCCCTATTTCTTGTTCTGAACATTTTCAAACAGTATTTTGCTTTTGTAACAGGGACTAGGCACTGTTCAAAAGTAGAGGACTTTTTAAACAAGATTTTCCAGAAGTTTCCTTCTCTTTCTTGCTTTATTCAAGCAAGACACTTGCTTGATTATTCATTAATCTATTTAGTTCAAAGGGGATTTAAGATAGCTTTCAAGGGTTTATAGAATTCAAGATTGCATTACTTAAAGAAAAACAAAGGAGGCAGCATAAAATGGAGCTGGAAATGAGGTTCAAAATTTATAACACGAATTTCACACCAAATTGCATCCGTTGTGTACACACCAGCATTTGGCTCTAAGCATTTTGGCAACCAAAGAGAAAAGTGAAATCTGACTATTTGCATAATCTAAAGGCTCTATTACGTTTTGAAAGGGAGATATCTGCACCTCAGAGCTGGCTTGAAGATGTAACAGTCACCGCAGGAAAATACAAAGCCTTACCAGGAACCTTATCTCCCTCCAAATAAAAGCCTTAAGCCACTGGGGACAAACAGCAAAAGCTGTCCCTTTCCCCGACCACCCCAAGCAAAGCGAAGACCCCCCAGGGCTGGAGACAGGGAAAAGAAAAGTATCAGTCTTCCTGGAGAAGATGCAGGAGACAGCCACGGGCCCAGATCATTCAAGGCTTCCTACTGCTGGGGAAAGGCAGGACAACTGAGAAGATGCAGAGAAAAGAGAAAAAATAAAAAGGGACTAATCTGTTGACTTGACACAGCCGAGGAAAGAATCAGTGAACTTAAAGAGAGATCAGTAGAAACTAATGAAACTGTAACACAGAGACAAAAAGAATGATTAAAGGGAAAAGAACAGAGCGTTCAAGAACTGTGGAACAATATCAAACAGTGTAACATACATGTAATTGGGACACAGGCAGTAAAAGAGAGAGACGGAGAGCAGAGCAAAAGAATCATCTGAAGATACCAGATGAGAATTTGCCAGAAATAGTAAGACATCAAACCATGAATCAAAGAAGCTCAGAGAATGCTAAGCAGCGTTCAGTTCAGTCGCTCAGTCGTGTCTGACTCTTTCCAACCCCGTGGACTGCAGCACTTCAGGCTTCCCTGTCCTTCACCATCTCATGTCCAATTGAGTCGACGATGCCATCCAACCGTCTCATCCTCTGTCCTCCCCTTCTCTTCCTGCCTTCAATCTTTCCCAGCAACAGGGTCTTTTCCAATGAGCTAAGCAGCATATGAATGCATAAACTTCTCTCCATTTTTGGACTTTCCTCGTGGTCCAGTGGTTAAGAGTCCACCTGCCAATGCAGGGGACATGGGTTCGATCCCTGGTCAGGGAAGATTCCACATGCTGTGGGGCAACTAAGCCCATGCCCCACAACTGCTAAGTCCACTGCACCGCGACTACTGAAGCCCACCTGCCTAGCCCGTGCTCCCAGAGCTTGTGCTCCACAACAAGAGAAACCACCACAGTGAGAAGCCCGCGCGCCACAACTGGAGAGTAGCCCCAACTCGCCACAGCTAGGGACAGCCCATGCACAGCAATGAATATCAACTACAGACAACAGCGAAAAATAACTTCTCGCCATTTCTGCTGCCTTCGGTCTAGTTCAAGTCCATACTTATAGTCCAAGTGACTCCCATTGCCTCCAAGTGGTCTTCCTTCCTCTACTCTTATCCCCCTACCACACATTTTCCAACTGCAGTAAAACAAATATTAAAAAATATAAACATCACTCCTCAGCTTAAAGTCCCCCAGTCATCTCCCTTTGCATTTAACATAAAATTGCATATGTTCCCTGCACCCTCTGGATCCTGTCTGTATCTGCTCCTGCCACTTATCCACTTTTTTCATGCACTCTAAAGGTTCTTGGGTCTTGCTCTCCTTGTGAAGTGAGCTGTCTTCAGAACTGTGCTGGGCTGGTTACTTCTCAGCCAGTCTTCAAACCTTGCTTTTTCCAACTGTCCCCATGAACAAGTCTGCCTAACTGCTTTTTATCACATTTTTTACTTCCATTGTAGTGCTTATTACTATCAGAAATTATCCAGTGTATTTACTTGTTTATGCACATGTTGATTTTCTCTCTCCTGTGCCTAGATCTCTGCTCTTGGGAGGGAAAAACATGCCCTTCCACTGTCTTGGTGCTTACAATGGTCCCTGGCATGATACTGGCACTGAAGAGTTCAGCGTTGATTGAATGAGCAATTAGGTCATTTGAAGAATAAATATGCATTAGTGGCTTAGGTTCCGAGGAAGGAATTATAGGTCAAGAGGTGCCATCAACTTTTAAGTTATCCTCAGTGAGTGCTAGAGATAAATTTTAGTCATGTGGGTACACAGCTCAGCTGAGAGGTAGCCAGACATTTGATAACACATGATTTATGGAGTGATGTTAGCCACAATTCTCTGCTTCAAAGAGGACTGTCATTTCTGATTATTCATATTTTATTGGTTTTCTGGTTTTATAGGTATCACCTGGAATATATAGATATCAAATTATAAGGAAGAATTTGGAGACCGGACAAGTATAAATATTTGCCTAAATTTCCTGACACCACCTTGACCTATTTTTTAAAACGATGCACTGTCGACAGGTTTTTCAGATGCCATGTGACCAAGGCCCAGATTCTCCTGCTGGATGAGTGCTGGCGGGGCCCAGATTCCAGTCTCTTACACCTGGCGTTTAGACTCCGCCACCTCACCGGAGCCTGTCTCTTGTGGATCCTTCCCTATTCTCTCTTTCCTGCAAACCAGTTCTCCCTTCCGTAGCCACATGAGAAATGAGGAGACAGAGCTATTTGATCTTCTAGATTTCCTCCAGCACTCAGATTCTTTTATCCTATTTGTTCTAAAGAGGATGCACTGTCTCCTTGCACCCTTGCATCTCCCTTGTCTGTAGCCCACTGCAGTCAAACGAGGGAGGGGTTGTGCCCACGTGCTGCTCCACTTTCTAGACTAGGTGTCCGCCAACCCTTTGTTTTTTCCCATTCCTAATGACTCTTTAGGGGATGCCGTATGCCACCTGTTTTTGTTCAGATACACAGAATATTCTGTTATATTTCTGTAGTCAATTGAAAGGTACAAAGGAGGAAACTTGATCATCATTTTACAGAATCATTTCACAAACTGCTGTGCAACTGTGACAATCCCCTCAGCCTCACTGTTCCTCATCTGCAAAGGAGGAGGCTGGAGTTATGATCTCTGCTAGGAAACAGCCTACCCTAGAAAATGGAGATTCTAGGCAGGGAGGTGTGAATTCATGACACCCCCACAGTATCTGCCTGGATGTTCTCCTGCTCCTTTGGGTTTCGTGGTTCCGAGAGTTCCAACCTCCCTTGTTCTCTGGGCAGGCCCTTCAAAACTGCCTAAAGAGTGGATAAAGCACCCTCTTTGCTTCTTTATAGAAGGACTAAGACACAAACCCAAAGGAAACCCAGATACACAAACATCAGTGAACATGTTTCTGTTCAGACCGGGGCAGCAGTGAAGAGCATATGTCTGAAGTTCCCTTCTCACGAGATACCTATGTTCTGGCCCAGGAGGGCTCAGACAGCACCACTGCCCCTCAGAGCTTCCTGCCTGTCTCTGGGTCAGGGGGTTTTTGAGCACCACACTGCCTCCCTCCTAGCACCCAGAATCTGGTGAGCTTGAAGATTCCCAGGGTAATTAAGACTCTGGTTCAAACCTCTCAGCCCCTCTAGAGTCCCCTTCACACTGCTTCTCAGATGACAGGCACAGAGTTGGCCCAGTGCCCTTGAGCCCCCAAGCATTCCCATCAGGGCTTCTCAGACTTTAACATCTGTCTGGATCAACTAGGGATGTTGCTGAATTCAAATCATGAGTCAGCTGTGGCGGGTCTCAAGATTCCACATTTCCAAAAAGCTCCCAGTGCCGCTGCTGCGCTGCAGAGCACTCTTTGAGTCACGAGATCCTAGTCTAGAAGTTGGCACTTTTCCCCCCATAAAGAGCCAGACAGTAAATATTTTTTGGCTTTCAGGCTATAGATCTCTGGCCACAGCTACCTAACTCTACCAAAGACAACCATCACCCAAAGAAGCCATGGGCAGAATGTAAGCAAATGAGGATGGCTGTGTCCCAGGAAAACTTTATTTACAGAAACAGGCGGTATGCCAGCATGTCAGCCCCTCTAATCCATCTCAGAGATGAGGAGATCTCTCCTTTTTAAAACAATCTGTCTCACTGGCATCTACAAGCAAGGTCCCGTCTCCACCAGTGTAGACCCAGATACAGGACATCCCACTGCAGGCTAAAAAAAGAACACCTTAGCCATGGAGTGACCACCAGTACCATACCAGGAAACACATTCTTCTGTAGTAATCTGGGGTTTTCCTTTCACAGTCTCTAAGGTCCTTCTCAATTCTCCTGAACCCCTATCCTCCATAAATAGTCTTCAAAGAGAAGAGAAAGCAGTTTGAGTTTATGGATTCTTGCTTTCTCTCAAACACACTTTTTGTTTTGCAGATGTATGGAATGATGAGGAAAGAAGGTACTTCAAAGCTTGTAACACAGGGGTTCTTTCTAATAGTTGTTCCTGAATTACTGATGTGCCTGGAATTAAATCCAAGCATGAGGCAGGCTAGAGCCCCGGTGGCTTTAAAGACAGTGGCGATGTTAACACGGAGGGTGGTTTCAGAAGACAATGCAGCCCCTGCTTATCAGAGTCAGCTCTTGCTCCCGGGTGTCTAAGCAGTTTTGCCACTGGTTCTTAGCCAATCTGGGACGGATGGAACAGAAGCCAGCCTATGGAATTCATTTCCCGGAGCTCCAGAGTTGGTTAAAGAGTCAACATTTCAGACAATCCACGTTCCCACTCAGATTGTGTATATTTCCATGCTACATACTCTGACAGCTCTGAGAGATTTCTGTTAAGTAACTCTCAGCTTGCAGTAATTAGCCAGAAAGCTGGAAACATCAGACCTCCCAGATTTTTGCCAAACACTTCTCTTTACCTAAATCTCTTCCCCCCGTTTCAATCCCACTCAAAAATGCCTTAGATGGGCCCTGAAGCGTTGGTCTTTTCATGGGCCTTAATTCAAGACGGGATAGGTGGTGCTACTGGTAAAGAACCCACCTGCTGATGCAGGAGACCTAAGAGGCTCGGGTTTGATCCCTGGGTTGGGAAGATCCCCTGGAGGAGGGCCTGGCAATCCACTCCAGTGTTCTTGCCTGGAAAACTCCATGGACAGAGGAATCCGGTGGGTTATGGTCCGTAGGGTTACAGAGTTGGGCACTACTGAAGTGACTTAGCACACTCGCACATATTTAAGCAATAGTTATACATATTAACCCAGTGTTTGAGGGCAGACAGATCACAGGCAGGTAGTTATAAAAATCTAGATACTGTGATCCTCTTTAAAAATAGTTCTAATAATAATGTAATGAAAATAGCAAACAATGGTTACTAGAAACAAGACAATCCATCTATTTGTTTTCCTCCATTGTCCTTGTCAACATGAATTTAAAAATTTTAATATAATTTTGATATTGGGAGAAAAGATAGGTATGAACTTTATGGAAAACAATTTGGCAACATTAATCAGATGTCTGAAAGCCAGATCTCCTTTGATATAGCAGCTCCATATTTAGAAATTTAACTTAAGGTGATTATTAAGGATATAGGCATAGATTTAACTTGAAAAATGTTCCTATCTGCAAAAGACTGAAAACACCTAGATAAAGTCAAGCATTAGGATGCGGATAAAGCCTTACAATGGAATAACATGCAGTCATCCAAAATGATGTACATTAATTGACAGGAAAGATATTCATATTGTATTGTTAAAGAAAAAAAAAGACAATTATAAAATAAATATATAATAGAATTCTAGGAGGAAAACATTCCAAAATGTTAGAATTTGTTTTTCTCGGCAAATTGAAATTTGGGGATGATATTTAACTTCTACATCTCTACACCTGTAATTCTAATGCTTAACAAAGAGCATTTATTCCCTGAGTTATAATGTACCACAAATATTCTAATAAATATATTTATGATCATATACAATTATGATTACATGTTCTGCTTTTGTCATTTATGTGTTATCTTTTAATGGAGAAAGTCTTTCCTCTGAGACTTTAAAGTTTAAATCCCATTCTTTATCTCTTCTGTAAAAATAATGTAGGACCAGGCTGCTGAGAAGCCTGGCAGATCCTTGGGACATGGCAGTAACCTGAAGTCCTGTCTTTCCTGTGATTTTTAGACCATACTGTCTCCTTTGCTCTTGTGAAATGCTGATTCACTGGGAACAGTATTCCTGGGGTACCATGAGATTTTGAGACTTTGTTTTGATTCTCTTCTATTGTTCATGGTTCTCAAAAGACCTCTGAAGAAGGGCTTATCCAGCAGTCCCTACCTCTGTTCAAGAATCAACTTCTAACCATTTAAATCCAGAGTCCTGCACTCAGCAGGAATTACAGTGGTTGCTGACATTCTGTGACATGACACGCTAGGAAGAGGTCCATCCCACAGTGACCCTCTCCTACTAGTTTCAGGAAAATTAGAATTCCACCCAAGAGCAAAAAGACAGACGCTCTCATGGAAAGCCTCCCTGCTTTGTCTTATCTTTTGCACTGCATTGCTTCTTCACATCAAATTCTTTGAAATGATTAAGTCTCTTCCAGGAGAATCATTTAAAAATGTGTTTGGCCACGACCTGAAGTGTTTACCCTGTTTTTGAGAGGTGATAATCAACCTTGTTTCAAAATAGATTTCAGTGTCACTTACACGTCTCTTTGCCTAAGAATCACTAATTAGATGGCAAGCTCCTGTCGCGCTGGAGAGGAATTAAAGCTTTGCTGAAGGCTTCTGCGGTCATAGGGATATTAGAGAACTACTTCTGTCCTGATTCTAGTTCCGGTAGTGCACCAAGATGGTCATGGCTCCTGGGATTTTCAGACTGTGATAGTGATGACGATGACAGCAAAATCCAGAGACTCTAATAAGTTTTACTAAAGAACACAACAGCCACAGTGGGGTGTGAAATCGAGTTTATCTTTCAAAAGTAGTTATCTAGGGACTTTCCTCGTAGTCCAGTGGTTAAGACTTTGCCTTCTAGAGCATGGTGTTCTATCCCTGGTCAGGGGTCCCACATGCCTCAGGGCCAAAAAACCAAAACATAAAACAGAAGCAGTAACATAACAAACAATGACTTTAAAAATGCTCCATATGAAAAAATAATCTTAAAACAAACAGACAAAAGTAGCCACCTTCACGGCTCAAAATGGTGGTCTAGATGCCTGCTCACAAAGCAAGATCAAACTTTCCATCAGGGCTCCCTCTGTTATCTTTTCTTTAGATTTCCAACCCCTACTTGAGATGATAAGGAGCACTTAAGGATTTCCCGTCCTGTAGAAAAACAGCACCTGGTGAAAGAGAATAGCAGAACTTCCTCTCATTCTTGAAAAGAAGTTTTCACAAAAGTATCTCATAGAATGCCTTCTTTACTTAGGAGTATGTCTTAGTTCCCTGAAGATGTGATATTAAATTGAGACACTTAGATTCGCATAGCTGTGTTTTGCTCAGATAACTGTCCCCCTCTATGGAGCAAATATTATGTATTCTTTTCATATTTCCTCAGATAGAAATGTTGTAAAACTGCTGTTGGCACCAAATCAAGATGACCAGTGTTTTCCCTGCACGATCTTGGTTATTGAAACCATTGCTCGTTATCCAACTCACTTTTCCAGGTAAGAGACTTAGTCTTTTAAAATTGCAGATTCACCTTAACTCATTTTGGTTTCCACTCTACACTAAGCCTAAAAAGTTGGGTGGCAACGTCCAAAATTAGTTCTAGCTATCTAAGCTGTGAAAATTTACCAGTTTATAAATCTGAATGTGAATCTTGTCTTGATAATTGATCACAACCTCTTTGCAGAAGATTTCTTTATTTATAAAATCATGTCTCTTCACTTGAAAGATAAAAAACAAGGCAGCTACAATTATCATGAAGTGATATGCAACAAAATGTCATATGAACGACAGCTCACTGGAGCGGACATTCTCATTTAGCTCAAAGCTATTTTAGGGCTCAGCATGCTACCAGTTCCTATTTTCTCCAGATTGCCAAATCACTGCAGTCAAATAAGAGCTCTTTGCTGTTGCCTTATAGCTTTCTGCAAGTTTAGTGCTTTTAAGGATTAAGACTATAATTTGCCCAGCCGTGTCTGACTCTTTGCGACCCCATGGATTGTAGCCTGCCAGACTCCTCCATGGAATTCTCCAGACAAGAATACTGGAGTGGGTAACCTTTGCCTTCTCCAGGGGATCTTCACAAGCCAGGGATCAAACCTGGATCTCCTGCATTGCAAGCAGATTCTTTACCATGTGAGACACCAGGGAAGGCAATAATAATAATAAAAAAAATAAATATATATTGGTTACTGTGAGTCAGGTACTGTGCTAGAGGGTAAACATACAGTATTATACTTACCCTAACAACAACTATCTGAGTTAGACATTATTCAGTGGGCTTAAAATTGTGCCTAAATGTTTATAGCAAGTGAATTACAAACCCTGAGAGTTGGATCTAGGTCTGTGTAACTTACAACATGATTTCTCTCAGAGACATGAGAAACAGAATATTTCAACACACAAAGATGTCACGGTCACCAGCAACTGCAGCCACCATGGATGGTGAGCTGGTGAACTCCAAGGGAACTCAGGAAGGAAAGAATACCAGCCATCTAGTAGCCATCACTGCAGCCTCCCTATGGTGAGCCCTGAGGAAACTAAGGATGTGAAGGAAACACAGGATACTGGCCCCCAAGAGCTGAGGTGCATATCAAAAGAATGATTTCAGTGAGCCCAGACACTTGCATCTTCCCATATACAGAAAAGCCCTAAATTCCTCAACTGGGGTTATCTGGTTTTCTTTAATTAATGATAATCTTTTGATGTTCAGGCTTGCCCTTATTTGCAAAATTTCTGTATAACCTGGTTCCTCCCGTCACCTCCTCGGAGCAGTTCTCTCAAGATTTCTTGAGCTGCTGCCTCCGGGGCATGAAGTTCTAAAAATTTCCACTAAATAAAACAAAACTCTCATCTTTTAGGTTGTGAATATTTTAAGTCCACAGACAGTATTGATATTTTTATGGGTTATTGTTTTGATGGAGGTTGTCTGTGCACTGTAGGCTATTTCACAGCTTCTTGGCCTCTAACCCAGATGCCAGGGGCAACTTCCTAAGTGTGACAACCAAAACTGTCTCCAGACATTGGCAATGTCCTATAAGGAGAGTGAAATTGTTCCCAAATGAGAATCACTGCTCTAGAATTAGAGGTTTGACTCCAGATTTCTCTTTTCTGGCCTACAATGCAGATTTCTCTCTCCAAGATGGATTTCTGAAGTGTTCTTTATTTTTTTTCTTTGAAAATGTTGCGTTACAGAAATAACTGGCACACTGTAGCAGAAATTGCATAGCAACTGTATGTAACAAATCTATAGTATAAATGGTTGGCCCCTTCTTCTCTCCCCGCTGTGCGCTCATTTTTGTCCATTTCCAGTTGGATGATATGGAGAGATAACCATGGCAAGTTGCCTTATTTTCCTGTGTCTTTCCTCCTCAATCAGAAGACGTACTTCTTGTTGGGCTCTTTGGAGACCTCCTGCTTCTCTGTGAGGCAAGAGTTTACTGGAAAGAGGACGTTGAACGATAAACATACGAACTTGCCACTGGACTCTTTGAACAAGGAACCTGGACCACTGACCTTAGCAGTGAGTCCAGTTGCTCAGCCTGGCCTTTGATTAGGAAATTAAGGAATGTTTGTTAGAAAAACTGATCTCACTCATGCCTTGGGGTCTGATCAAGGGCCTCACCTGATTTTGAAGGCTTTTCTCCTTCTGTGTCAGATATGAAGATACATTGGCAGCCACAAGTGTATGTAAGTTGCCTATTAGAGGCTGTTCCTTCCCACTAGGGAGGTGGCATTCCCAGGCAAGTCCCTGGGAAGATGGCTTAAAGCAGCCTGAAGATAAGGGTGGCTTTCAGTCTTCCTAAGAGCTTACTCTGCAACCCTGCCACACTTCCATCACCCAGAGTCCCAGTAAGAGAAAGTGTCTCTATAAATCCAGGTGCCATAAATCCAAAGGGGTCATCAATGTAACTTATTAGTCAACTTTGGCAGTGAAAGAGTCCTGCGACCTGCTTCTGCATTCTGGATGACTTTTGGGTAGAATCAAAACAACCTCAAGGGGGAGGGGACCTAGTATGTATCTTTCCTTTCCCTTCCCACTTCCAACACCAACTCAGAGTACTTGGAGTTCATTTAACCAACGGGAGGGGGCACCCTTTCTTTGCACCCGTGTCCGCGTGCCCCGCCCAGCGGGCGCTCACCTTGTGCTGTTTCCACACGGCCCCCAGCGGCTTCACCTCGTGCTTGCCGTGCCGGCCTTCCTCCAGGCACAGATAGCACACCGGGCTTCGGCAGCTTAAGCAGTACATGCTGTAGTTCTCCATTTCGTGTTCGGGGCACGTAGGATACTTGCGGGCGGTGTTGCCCCCCGCCGCTCCGGCTCCGGTGGCTCCCGGGCTCTTGCAGCCGCCACTTCCGCTGGGGGCGCCCTGGACAGCGCCCGGGGACCCGGAGGCGACCTCGGAGGGCGCGGGCGGCGGCGGCGGCTGCACCAGGCGATGCTTAGCGAAGGGTCCCCGGGATGGATGGCACTTGAGCTGGCAGGCAGCGCAGTAGAGCACGTCACACTGCTCGCAGAGCGTAGCGGCTGGCTCCGGCGGGGTGCGGTCGCACAGCTGGCAGATGGCCACCGCAGCCGCTGCGGACGACCCCGGCGCCGCCCCGCGGCCCTGCTGATAGCGTTGCACGATGGCCTCAAGCAGTCGGTTGCGCTGGAAGCCGCGCAGGCCGCGGTGGTCCAGGGAAGCGCTGCGGTGGCACTGCGGGCACGTGATGGAGCTTGAGGACGAGGACAGCGAGGAGCAGGCAGCGCCCCGGGCAGCAGCGGCGGAGGAGCCGGGAGGCGCGGGCACCATGGGCAGCACTCGAACCCCGTTTGGGGACTTGAGGCTCGGGGTGTAAGAGCCATAACCGCTGTCTGTCTCACTGTACAGGCTCAGCTTGTCCGCGTGGTCGCTGCCGCCTCCCGCACCGCCGCCCAGGCCGCCAGCTGCGCTTCCGCTCGCGCCGCTGCAAGCCGGGCCAGCCGCCGCCTCCTGGTCTAGAGGGGGCGCGGCGGCGGCGCCCGAGGACAGCGCTGAGCCCCGAGAGTGCAGAAGCGGCGGGGGCAGGTGTTGCTCACCGTCCGGGGTCTGCACCGCGATGGTACGAGCACAAGGCAGGCAGACATTGTGGGAACACGGCAAGATGATGGGCTCCCGAAACAGGGAGCCGCACACTGGGCACTTCAGCTCCTCCTCCATCGCTGAGCCGGCGGAGAACTGCTCAGGGTGGAAGGTGGAATGGCCCAAGCTCCGCAGACGGGCAGAGGAGAATAAGTGAGGTTAGCACCAGTGAGATGGGAGGAGGGAGCATCACACGGGCACGACTACTTTGCAACCCGTGGGCACGCCCCTCTCTGTGTCCTGGGGCCACCGCCCATAGACGATTAGGTGAGGGGGGAGAGGTAAAAGAGGGTCCTCACCTCCTGCCCGCGAGGCTCCTGCACCAGAAGCTTCAGCCTGCGGCCAGAGTCCGGGGCCGGTCGGCTGCCGCCGCGCTGGCCTGCGAGATGCTTTCGGTGATGAATCAGCACTAGCGCCGCCGCCGGCAGCAGCGGGCGTCTCCTCTCCACATCAGGACCGGCTGCTGGGTTGCGGATCGCTAGATGTCCTGTTTCAGCCCTTCGGTTCCAGATTCCAGTGGGCAGCTGTCCAGGGGCCCCCTTTGCCCTCGCCCCGCCCCTAGTCCGGGCGATCTTTGAGAAGGAGGGCGAGTAGGCCGCTTGGCCTTGGGGCTGGGTTCAGCACCACGAGGCGACGGACAGCGCCCGGGAACCGAAGGTGCAGCTCGAGCTTCTCTCGCGCGGACCCAGGGGCCGCCACCTGCCGGGTCTCCGCGCCAGCGACTACCTCCGGCGGCCGTGCCGGCCCGGAGACCTTCTCTCACCTCCCTCTCCGGCCGCTCCTGCCGTGGGCCGAGCACGCCCTGAGGCTCTCTCCCCGAGGGCAGGATTGACCCTCCGCTTCGGTTCGCAGCCTCTTCTCCTGCGGCGCCTCTGACCTTGGCCGCGCGACGCTGCAGCCAGCGGGCGGAGGGCGAGCGCCCGGCTGGCTCGGGAATCCCCTCTCGTCTCCCTCCCGGCGTAGCCTCCTCTAGACGCCGCGCGCCCAGGAGTTGTAATTTCCAGAGCCGAGAGTAGTGATGGGGAGGAGGGGGAGGAGGAGGGAGGCGGAGTCTGCTCGGCGAATAAGGGCTCGCCTCTTGCTGCTAGGGGAGGCAAGGGGCAATTTTAAGGGTTCGCAGAGAGGATCATTGTTAATAACAATCTATTATTTGGATGGAAATTGTATCTTGAATTAGTACGACGACGCGTCCCGTCCCTGCCATCATCTCCCCTGCCCATTCCCCCTTACTCCCACCCGCCACCATAAAAGGGTAAAAACAGGGTCCTAGAAAGCCAGTTGTTTACAAATGCAGCGATAGCACAGTTGACAGTCGCTTCCTAAATCTGATACACCGAAAAATGCAGCAGCAAGATGTCGGACAACCTGGAGTCAAAGGGTGAGGTTTTGTTTGTGGATCAAACCACAAGCCATCTTGTCTCTAGTCGAGAGGGCTCCTGCGCGATCGATGTCAGTTGTCTAATAGAGAGAGGACCCCGCATGGGATTTATGAAATGGGACTTCCTGGAGAAACGCGAAGACGGGCTACCTATGCCTGTGGGCCCTCGTAACACATTCCCTGGACCCAGGCCTACCCTGCCGCCGAGCGGGCGGCAAGGGGCAGGCGGGAAGGCAGCGACCATGGCCGCTAGTTTTATGAATGAAAAAATCTCCACATTGTGCCTCGCCAGCCGCGAGGAGAGCCTCCCACCCGCGGCCAGGCTGCTCGTCTGCGTAGCTGTTGTCTCTCCGCCGCCGGGAAGGATGGGTGGGGAGGCCCCCAGGGAACGCGGGGGCTGGGGGCTGGCAGGAGCAAGTGCTCGCGGCGCTGCCGGCTCTGCCTACCGACGCTTCACGCTGGCCTGAAACAGACACAAATTAGGAGACCGTTTGTTTAAAAACGACAAGAATATTGAAGTCACGCCTCCTCCAGTTCTCTGGTTCTCCCGCGCTCCAAACAAAGGCAGGAAAGGAGCCGCAGCGCCGAGCAAGCCGCCACCCTGGGGAGACCCGTGCCTGGCGTAAGGGGTTGGGGGCGGCGCAGGTAGACCCCCGAGGGAGAGGCGTGCGGACGTTCTCCTGACCGAACTCTGCGAGTGAGGATTCCAGGTGGGAATCTCGGCTCCTTGACCAGTCGCTTCCACCCTGAGCAGCCTACTTATGCTTTCCTAGTCTCTGAGCCTGCGTAGAATGGCAATAATACTTCTGGTGAAAAGTAAACGAAGTTGTCCTAAATACAGATTGCATATCTTACTTCCTGCTCTAAAATCCTGTGACTCTTCAGTTCAGCTTTGGCTACTGTTGAACAGCCAGCTTCCAGTTTGTCTTAAAGTTGAAGAGCAGGCCCAGAGCGTGGAGTACACAGAGCAACACTGGGTTAAAAGGCCTGCCCGGAATTCTCAGCAGCAGGGAGCTTTGAAGGAGGATTCAGCCAGGCGCAGTATCCCCAGATGGGGCACGGTGACCACCCTGTTTTAATCTCCCTTCTATAATAAAGTCACCATGTGCTGCATCTTGCCTGCAATGCTTTGATAAGCCTTCAAGAAAGTTTCTATAGTGTTACTACTGCTGTGGGGTGGGGTGGGGTGAGGGGATTCCGGTGGGGATGTATAGGTGTAGGTAGGTTATGTGATTGAATCATTCAAAGATGCATTTGTTGTGATGCTAGCAGTATCATCACTCACCCCAGCCCATCTCAGCCACCTGGTGACTGCAATGGAAATAATAATCTCATGATTCTACTGTGAACAGGCCTGCCTGCCAACCGCCCCGCTCCATCCTCAACCAGTGCATATGTCTGAAAGACACACTCTGCTTTGTCATTTTCAGACCAAGGTAAACTGCTTGGGGGGGCAGGCTGAGCATTGGGAGCTCTTGAAGGGGAATGGAAATATGGCTGATCAGGACTAAATTCCAATAACTCTGTCACTCAAACTGAGCATGATTTTGTTTTCCATGGGAAGGAAGCTCAGAATTCAGAATTTTCCACCTGTGCCTTTCCCACCTGCCCCCTTCCATTCCCTCAATCCCATGATCTAAATCAGCTTAACCTTGTACAGCTGTTGCTAAGGCACTGCTCACTGTGGGGACTGGCATCCTTCAGCTGCTATGTAGGAGCTGGGGTTACACAGTGGTTCCAATAGCTTACTGTACATAAGCATAATCACTAATAGTTGTCAACATCACTATAGAAGGTCCTCTTTCTGTCCCGAGTCCTGTACCATACATATATAGAAAAATAATCTTACTTCTCTGATCCTCGGTTTTTTCCTATTATAAAATTTCAGGATAGAATTCATTGGTTCTAAAAGTGTATATTATTGATAATTGTTAAGAATGGAATCCCAGAGTCAGACACAACTTAGCCACCAAACAACAACAAGAATAATATGGCTTACCTGGTGGGTCAATGGTTAAGAATCTGCCTGCCAATGCAGGGGCCAGGGGGTCAATCCCTGGTACAGGAAGATCCCACATGCCTCAGGGCGACAAAGCACCTGTGCCGCACCTACTGAGCCAGCAAGCAACTGCTGAAGCCCACTTGCCTAGAGCCTGTGCTCTGCAACATGGAAAGCCACCTCAGTGAGAAGCCTGAGTAGCTCCAACTCACCTCAGCTAGAGAATGCCCATGCTTAGCACTGAAGGCTAAGTGTGGCCAGAATAATAAACTGAGTGGTGCTCAGCCATGTCCGACTCTTTGCCACCCCATGGGATTTCTTTCAGGAAGAATACTGGAGTGGGTTGCCATTTCCTCCCCCAGGGATCTTCTTGACCCAGGGGTTGAACCTGTGTCTCCTGCACTGGCAGATGGATTCCTTACTACTAGCATCACCTGGGAAGCCCCAGTAAATAAATAAGTAAATAAAAATTTAAAAAAAGAATGATATATCTTCCTTAATAAAAATAACTCTCATGAAGACATTTGATCCCCAAATTGAATGGCATATCCATTTTTTCAAGTCAAAATCTGGGCCTCATTTAGATAGGAAAATAATAATATTTCCACTGTAGCACTTGACAGTGTGTCCTCGACTGTTAAGTCTGCTATAAAAAAATGTCATAGACTGAGTGGTTTAAACAACTAAATTTACTGCTCACAGTTCCAGAGGCTGAGAAGTCAATGATCAAAGCACTGGCAGATCTGATGTCTGGTGAAGATATCCCCCCTCGACGCCAGACCTGCCTTCTTTATGGGTCTTTACATAGAGAAGGGGAGAGCACAGCAAGCTCCCATATCTCCTCTTACAAAGGCACTAATTCCATTCACAAGGGAGCCACCCTCATGACCTAATTACCTCCAAAAGGCCCCTCTTCCAAATATATTTGGAAATATATTTCCAAATATATTTGATGATAGTTAGGATTTCAACATATGAATTTTGAGTGATGTACACATTTAGTTCACAGTACAGTGTGAAATTATATAATTAATTTTTTTGTTGTTGTTTTTTAAATTTATTTTTGGCTGTGCTGGGTGGATCACGGCTTTGCCTAAATAAATGAAACTATAAATCATGCCGTGTAGGGCCACTGAAGATGAACGGGTCATGGTGGAGATTTCTGACAGAATGTGGTCCACTGGAGGACCGAATGGCAAACCACTTCTGCATTCTTGCCTTGAGAACCCCATGAAGAGTATGAAAAGGCAAAAAAATGTGACAGTGAAAGTTGAACTCCCCAGGTTGGTAGGTGCTCAATATGCTACTGGAGAAGAGTGGAGAAAAAGCTCCAGAAGGAATGAAGAGGCTGAGCCAAAGTGGAAACAGCCCTCTGTTGTGGATGCATCTGGTGGTGAAAGTAAAGTCTGATGCTGTAAAGAACAATATTGCATAGGAACCTGGAATGTTAGGTCCATGAATCGAGGCAAATTGGAAGTGGTCAAACAGGGGATGGCAAGAGTGAACATTGACATTTTAGGAATCCGTGAACTAAAATGGACTGGAATGGGAGAATTTAATTCAGATGACCATTATATCTCCTACTGTGGGCAAAAATTCCTTAGAAGAAATGGAGTAGCCCTCACAGTCAACAAAAGAGTCTGAAATGCTGTACTTGGGTGCAATCTAAAAAATGACAGAATGATCTCAGTTTGCTTCCAAGGCAAACCATTCAGTATCACAGTAATCCAAGTCTATGTCCCAACCACTGAGCTTCCCAGGTGGCGCTAGTGGTAAAGAACCTGCCTGCCAATGCAGAAGATATAAGAGATGTGGGTTTGATCCCTGGGTCAGAAAGATCCCCTGGAGGAGGGCAGGGCACTCTAATATTCTTGCCTGGAGAATCCCATGGACAGGGGAGCCTGGCAGGTCCATGGGGTCACAAACAGTCGGATAGGACTGAAGCGACTTAGAGCATGCGCGTGCACACACACACACACACACACACACACATGCTGCTGCTGCTAAGTCGCTTCAGTTGTGTCCGACTCTGTGTGACCCCATAGACAGCAGCCCACCAGGCTCCCCCATCCCTGGGATTCTCCAGGCAAGAACACTGGAGTGAGTTGCCATTTCCTTCTCCAGTGCATGAANTCCATGGGGTCACAAACAGTCGGATAGGACTGAAGCGACTTAGAGCATGCGCGTGCACACACACACACACACACACACACACACATGCTGCTGCTGCTGCTAAGTCGCTTCAGTTGTGTCCGACTCTGTGTGACCCCATAGACAGCAGCCCACCAGGCTCCCCCATCCCTGGGATTCTCCAGGCAAGAACACTGGAGTGAGTTGCCATTTCCTTCTCCAGTGCATGAAAGTGAAAAGTGAAAGTGAAGTCGCTCAGTCGTGTCCGACTCTTAGCGACCCCATGGACTGCAGCCCACCAGGCTCCTCCGTCCATGGGATTTTCCAGGCAAGAGTACTGGAGTGGGGTGCCATGGCCTTCTCCGCACACACACATGACCCAACGACTGTTGCTGAAGATGCTGAAGTTGAATGGCTCTATGAAGACCTACAAGATCTCGTAGAATTGCTGCTGCCGCTGCTAAGTCGCTTCAGTTGTGTCCGACTCTGTGCGACCCCATAGACGGCAGCCCACCAGGCTCCCCCGTCCCTGGGATTCTCCAGGCAAGAACACTGGAGTGGGTTGCCATTTCCTTCTCCAGTGCATGAAAGGGAAAAGTGAAAGTGAAGTCGCTCAGTCATGTCCGACTCTTAGCGACCCCATGGACTGCAGCCCACCAGACTCCTCCATCAGAACTAACATCAAAAAAAGATGTCCTTTTCATCATAGGGGACTGGAATGCAAAGGTAGGAAGAGCTACCTGGAGTAACAGGCAAATTTGACCTTGGACTACAAAATGAAACTGGGTGAAGGCTAACAGAGTTTTGCCAAGAAAAGAAACTGGTCATAGTGAACACCCCTTTCTGGAAACACAAGAGACGACTCTACATGTGAACATCACTAGATGGTCAATACCAAAATCAGATTGATTATATTCTTTGCAGCCAAAGATGGAGAAGCTTTATACAGTCAGCAAAAACAAGACCTGGCGCTGACTGTGGCTCAGATCATGAGCATTTGAATATTTGAGCATTTGAATACTGCAAAATTCAGACTTAAATTGTAGAAAGTAGGGAAACCACTAGGACATTCAGGTATGACCTAAATCAAATCCCTTAAAATTATACAGTGGAAGTGGTAAATAGATTCAAGGGATAAGCTCTTGTAGACAGAGTGCCTGAAGAACTATGGACAGAGGTTTGGTACAGGAGACAGTGATCAAAACCATTCCCAAGAAAAGAAATGCAAAAAAGGCAAAATGGTTGTCTGAGGAGGCCTTACAAATAGCTGTGAAAAGACGAGAAGTGAAAAGCAAAGGAGAATAGGAAAGATATAAGCATCTGAATGCAGAGTTCCAAAGAATAGCAAGGAGAGATGAGGAAGCCTTCCTAAGTGAACAATGCAAAGAAATAGAGGAAAACAATAGAATGGGAAAGACTAGAGATTGCTTCAAGAAAATTAGAGATACCAAGGGAACATTTCATGCAAAGATGGGCACAATAAAAGAAATGGTATGGACCTAAGAGAAGCAGACGATATTAAGAAGAGGTGGCAAGAATACACAGAAGAACTATACAAAAAAGATCTTAAAGACTGTGATAATCACAATGGTGTGATTACTCACCTAGAGCCAGACATCCTGGAGTATGAAGTAGAGTGGGCCTTAGGAAACATAAGTACAAACAAAGCTAGTGGAGGTGATGGAATTCTAGCTGAACTACTTCAAATCCTAAAAGATGAAGTTGTTAAAGTGCTGCACTCAATATGCCAGCAAATTTGGAAAGCTCAACAGTGGCCACAGGACTGGAAAAGGTCAGTTTTCATTCTAGTCCCAAAGAAAGGCAATGCAAAAGAATGTCCAAACTACCACACAATTGCACTCATCTCACATGCTAGCAAGGTAGTGCTTAAAAATCCTTCAAGGCTTCAACAGTATGTGAAACAAGAACTTCCAAATGTCCAAGCTGGATTAGAAAAAGGCAGAGGAACCAGAGATCAAATTGATAACATCTGCTGGATCATAGAAAAAGCAAGAGAATTCTAGAAAACCTCTACTTCTGTTTCATTGACTATGCCAAAGCCTTTGACTGTGTGGATCACAGCAAACTGTGGAAAATTCTTCAAGAGATGGGAATACCAGACCACCTGACCTGCCTCCTGTGAAACCTATATGCAGGTCAAGAAGGAACAGTTAGAATCAGACATGAAACAATGGAAAATGGTTTCAAGTTGGGAAAGAAGTAGGTCAAGGTTGTATATTGTCACCCTGCTTATTTAACATATATGCATCATGAGACATGCCAGGCTCGATGAAGCACAAGCTGGAATCAAGATTGCTGGGAGAAATATCAATAACCTCAAATATGCAGATGGCACTACCCTTATGTCAGAAAGTGAAGAACTAGAAAGCCTCTTGATGAAAGTGAAGGAAGAGAGTTGAAAAGCTGGTTTAAAACTCAGCATTCAAAAAATTAAGATCATGGCATCCAGTCCCATCAATTCATGGCAAATAGATGCGGGAACAGTTAAAACAGTGACATGCTTTATTTTCTTGGGTTCCAGAATCACTGAGGACAGTGACTATAGCCATGAAATTAAAAGAAGATTGATGCTTGGAAGAAAACCTATGACAAACCTAGATAGCATATTAAAAAGCAGAGACATCACTTTGCCCACAAAGGTCTGTATAGCCAAATTTATAGTTTTTCCAGTAGTCATGTACGGATGTGAGAGTTGGACCATAAAGAAAGCTGAGCACTTAAAAATGGATGCTTCTGAGCTGTGGTGTTGGAGAAGACTCTTGAGAGTCCCTTGGACTGCAAGGAGATCCAACCAGGAAATTTCCTAAAGCAAATCAGCTCTGAATATTCATTGGAAGGACTGATGCTGAAGCTGAAGCTCCAATACTTTGGCCACTTGATGTGAAGAACTGCGTCAGTAGAAAAGACCTTGATGCTGGGATAAATTCAAGGCAGGAGGAGAGGGGTACGACAGAGGAGGAGATGATTGGATGGTATCACTGACTAGATGGACATGAGTTTTATCAAACTCCAGGAGTTGGTGAGGAACAGGGAAGCCCGGCATTCTGCAGTTCATGGGGTTGCAAAGAGTCGGACACGACTGAGCGACAGGACTGAACTGGACTTCGTTGCTTTGCGTGAGCTTCCTTTAGTTGCAGTGCTCGGGCTTCTCATTGCGGTGGCTTCTCTTGCTGCAGCTTGTGGGCTCCGGAAAATAGCCTCAGCAGAGGTGGAACACAGGTTTAGTTGACCTGCTCTATGTGGAATCTTCCCGGACCAGGGATTGAATCTGTGTCCTTTGCATTGGCAGGCAGATTCTTTATCACTGGACCACCAGGGATGTCTGGAAATTATATTCTTGTATATAATCTCATTTAATCCTCACAACAAGTCTGGAAAATCACCACATTGTCCTAGTTTTATGATGAACATATTTTTACATTTTAATGTTGCTGAAATCAGTAAGCATATTACAACGGACACATACTTCTCTCTCCACGCTTACCTTGAAAATTTCTTATTAAATTGATAGTGCATCTTCCAATCACCTAGAATCATGGAAATATTTTATTATTTCCACTTTTTCAGACAAGGAAACTGAGATGAGGACACTCAAGGTCTTACTATGGCCTTTAATGGTGGGTCTAAAACTGGCCTGACTTCAAGTTCAAAGCGTTTTCCTTTCAACCAGAGTTGCCAGTGAAGACTTGTGTCACAGTTACTGATGGACAGTCAAGGGGAGGTCAGGAATACTGGCATCCATGCTCCCTTTCCTCACTTGGTCCATTGGACATGCAGCTCTCTGCCTTCCCAGGCTCCCCCACCCTCCAGGTCAAGTGTTAGCCGCTCAGTTGTGTCTTACTCTTTGTGATCCCATGGACGGTAGCCCACCCGGCTCCTCTGTCCATGGAATTCTCCAGGCAAGAGTACTCAAGTTACTCAAGTGGGTAGCCATTCTCTTCCCCAGGGGATCTTCCCCACCCAGGGATCGAACCCGGTCTCCTGCATTGCAGGCAGATTCTTTACCATCTGAGCCTCCAGGGAAGCCCCCTCCAGGTTAGGTGCAGCTCTAACAAGCTCCTGGAAGTATTCTGTCTTATTCTTCGTATCTCTATCATTGCCTGTCACTTTTGTGTATCTCCCTCCTCAAGACCAGAAGCTTCTCAAGGATGGTGTCTTTATCTATGTTGTTTCCCGGGTGTGTTTCCTCTGCTGTTTTCTGGCTCAGACTGAGTTTTCCATTTTTGTGGACCAACTGACTGCCTGTCAGTTTGAGAATATCCATTCCCTTAACCTTCCCTGAAAAACTTTGGTGGAAATAATTTTTTTTTCCCCAGTGGAAAATACAACAGATCCACAAGGAAATTTTCTCTGTTTAATTCTGAAGTTTGAATCGGTTACTGAGTTTTTCCTTTGGGGTGTGTGTGTGCACATATGCTCTCCTGTACATGTCCATCTTTTCTTAAAATTCTTTATTTACTCTAATCTTCTTAGTGTTTAACCTGATTATTCCTAGTTGGTTTTTTCCTCCTGGACCATCTTCTTCTCTGTTCTAAACTACTTACCCCTGGTGGTCCAGTGGGTAAGAGTCTGCCTGCCAATGCAGAGGGCACTGGGTTTGATTCCTGGTCTGGAAAGATTTCACGTGCTTTGGCACAACCAAGCCAGTGCAGCGCGACTGCCGAGCCTGGGCGCCGAGAACCTGTGCCCTGCAACAAGAGGGGCACAGCCGTGAGAGGCCGGTTCAGCACAACTGGAGAGCAGCCCCAGGCTGCCAAAAGTCTGAGTGCAGCGACGAAGACCCAGCTCAGCCAAAATAAACAAATAATTTTTAAAAAGATAATTATCCCTCTTAAAAAATTACTGAACTACTTACTGGTCTCAGAAAGGTGGCCCTATATTTAATTTCTAGTGTCATCCCAGTTACTCCATTTTTCACGGCCCTTTTTGTTTGAAAAGGAAAGCATTTGGACACATCTGAACAGCACATTAATAATTAAAGTTCCGCGATGCACTCTCTTCAAGGCAGAGAGAAAACACTCTGCTGTGGGTTACTTTATGCTCCTGCATGACTTTATGCTTAAAATCCCAGAAACACTCAAGATAGACAGAGGTTACTACTTCTCCTCAAAGAGCACAAATCAGTTACATAATTTACTCTGAATGACACAGCAAGTTACAGGTAAAATTGTCAGTCTGCTTTGCCCTTTGAATTTTCGGTATAAAGTAGAATGGAATTTAAGGCTATATCAGATACAAATAGATGGCTATAATCTCAAGTATAACAACCCCTGAAATACATCCTTAATGAAAACTTATGATATATTTTACTTTAAAAGGTGACTTTTAAGTTACTTTTTGTTTGTTTGTTTTTGACAGTGTAAGAGAAGTCAGGAAATTTAATAAAAATCCACAGCTCAAGAACCATCTGGTCTACAGTAATTAGCATTTAACGGGAAGAAAGCAGCCACATCCACCTCTATCCTCGCGCTCCAAAGCTTTCTTATGGCGAAGTTAGTGAGGAGCAATTATCTCTAGCAACACAAAGCATCCTCTCCAGCGTTTACAATTTGCTTCTTTTCCTGAAGGTAGACTCTATAGAGGAAACTTAAAACCCACCCACTTTCCCCTTCAAACATCCTTGACTGGTGCTTAACAGTTTCCTGTGTTACCTTTTTGGATGTCAAATATTGACTGTCTCTCCCCCCGCCCCCACAATCCTGAGCATCTTCTTCTCTGTAGATCAGAAGACCCATTCTTGGAAAGTCTTCCCTTCTCTCATGGCATCCTTTGCAAGCAAAGTGTGTAGAATAAAATCCCAGATGAGGCAAATTCACTCCAACTTACAAGACTCTATATACCCAGTGTATCTTTATAATGCGTGGAAACTAATATTATTACCACAAAAGCAATTTGAGCTTCAAATACTTATGGCTACACATTTCAGCCATGAAAACTGGAGTGCTTTTCATTTTCATGGGACTTTTTCATATATTTTCTCTAATCTGATCCTTACAACAACACAGACTGGCCTAAGAGATGGTAAAACTGAGGGAGGGGCCCCCAACCCCCTGGTAGGTTCTCACCAGCCATGCTGCTACAACTTGACCCCAACGTAGGCACAGGTGTTTAGTCCAAGGGTCGTACCAGACCAGACTAGGCAGATCAGAATCTTTTTGTCCTAAAATTGAAATCCAGAGAAAGAATCTAGATGGGCCTCTAACATCCAAGTTAAGGAGCTGTCCTAGAAAAAGCCTAGAAACAGAGAGTGGAGAATAAAGCAGAAATACAGAGACAGCAAAGAGAGAGGGAGCCTCTGAGGGTCCCACAACCTGGCATGTGTCTGAGACCCAGCTATATTCCTGTCCTTGGGTTCCATAAAACATCCCTCTAATCTAAAGATATTATGACACTCTATTTTCCTTTCAGAAAGGACAGGGGTTCAAAAAGGAGTTCAGAAAGACAAAATTGGGCTGACCCATGTGCCTATTCAAAGGACTGAGGTAATAGTCTTATTTATTTGGATACTTTATTTTTATTTATTTATTTTATATTTATTAGTATTACTTTAGGTTTTAAATCTTATTTACATTTATTTTTGGCTGTATTGGGCTTTAACTGCTGAGCCGGGCTTTGTCTAGTTGCAGCACGTAGAGGCTCCTGGGCTTCACATTGCGCTGGCTTCTCTCACAGCAGTGTACCATCTCTCGCACACATGGGCTTCAGGAATTGTGGGGCAAAGGCCCAGTTGCCCTGTGGCATGTGGGATCTTAGTTCCCGAACTAGGGATTGAACCTGGGTCCCCTGCGTTGGCAGGTGGAGTCTTAACACTGGACCACCAAGGAATTACTTTATTTTTCTTCATTCAATATTTTAGTTGCCTCTTTTGGGGTGTTGAAATTGTTCTGCTCTCATTCTACTGGATTCTGGCTTTGATTGTTCATTGATTTGGGCTTCCCTGGTGGCTAAGACGGTAAATAATCTGCTGCAAGGCAGGAGTAAAAGTGAAAATGAAAGTCATTCAGTCGTGTCTGACTCTTTGCGACCCCATGGACTATACAGTCCATGGAATTTTCCAGGCCAGAATACTGGAGTGGGTAGCCTTTCTCTTCTCCAGGGGAATCTTCCCACCCCAGGGACGGAACCCAGGTCTCCCACGTTGCAGGCAGATTCTTTACCAGCTGAATCACAAGGGAAGCCCATGCAGGAAGCAATGCAGGAGACCTGGGTTTAATCCCTGGGTTAGGAAGATCCCCTGGAAAAGGGAATGGCTACCCACTCCAGTATTCTTACCTGGAGAAGTCCGTGGTTTTGCTCATTTCATCCCTAGGTGCCATTTTCTTCCAAAGGCCTGACCTTGCTAGTCTGCTAAGCTTTGGCTCCCTCTTTTCTCTCAATCTGACCACAACTGTATTGGGCATTGCCTTCCCTTTGGGGAGCGCCCTGCTTCCTCTTCCTGACCACAATCAGAGTCATGGCTCCATGGCGGTGTTATTCTGTCCAGCTGATATTCTCTTAGACAGGGAATCAATGGGGTGTTAGAACGTACTTGTGGTCACTGTAAATCCAATAGCCTCCCATATTAAGACAGGGAACAAACACCTAAGGTTTGTAAACTGTTCAGTGTCTATATGGAATAGTAAGTTGGTTACTTGGTAGGAATAAGATCAGAAGAAGCTATGGAATGTTGTGTGGAAGTGATTTCAAATCCTAATAGCTTTATTTACCCAATGCCCCTGCAAGGACATACCACCAAGGACAAGAAACTCATAGCCCCCAGGCAGGAGAGCTTCCATGTGGAGAGAGCTGAAGACCAACCAAAACAATATCATGGTCCAATTCACTCACCAAAAGCATTGCTTTTATCAGGGAAGTCACTAGACAACCTAAGTAGCTTTGTAACATCAGTTGTGTTTGAGTTAGTTCTGTGAAAGAATCCCTTGAATTTTGGTAGAAATTTGACAAAACTTCTGGGGTCTGGAGTGGTATGGAGGTGAGGAATGTGGGCTTTGGAACTGAACTGGATGGGCTTGGAATCATGTCTCTAGCCAGGGGAACTCTGGCAAGATGCCTAACTTCTCAGAGACTCATATTCCTCAGCTGTAAAATGGAGATAATAACAGTGTGTGTGCATGCTCAATTGGTAAGTCATGTCTGACTCTTTCTGACCCATGGACTGTAGCCCGCTAGTCTCCTCTGTCCACAGGATTTCCCAGGCAAGAATCCTGGAGTGGGTTGCCATTTCCTTCTCCAGGGGATCTTCCTTACCTAGGGATCAAACCTGTGTCTCCTGCATTGGTAGAAGGATTCTTTACCGCTGAGCCACCTGGGTAGTCCACAGAGAGTTGGGACAACTTAGTGAAATTACACATACAAAGCATCAAGAAAAGTGGGCAATACAGAGTGCTCAACAAACATGATGTATTATTACACTACTACTTTTCTGCCCTCCAACAAGGTCATATGGTTGAGTCCCAATAGATATTTGTGAATGAATGAACTACAAGTATACTATTTTGGCTAGAGTCAACAGACTGGTTCCAAGTAGGAAAAGGAGTGCGTCAAGGCTGTATACTCTCACCCTGCTTATTTAACTTATATGCAGAGTACATCATGAGAAACGCTGGGCTGGAAGAAGCACAAGCTGGAATCAAGATTGCTGGGAGAAATATCAATAACCTCAGATATGCAGATGACACCACCCTGATGGCAGAAAATGAAGAGGAACTAAAAAGCCTCTTGATGAAAGTGAAAGAGGAGAGTGAAAAAGTTGGCTTAAAGCTCAACATCCAGAAAACGAAGATCATGGATCCGGCCCCATCACTTCATGGGAAATAGATGGAGAAACAGTGGAAACAGTGTCAGACTTTATTTTAGGGGGCTCCAAAATCACTGCAGATGGTGATTGCAGCCATGAAATTAAAAGACGCTTACTCCTTGGAAGAAAGGTTATGACCAACCTAGATAGTATATTCAAAAGCAGAGACATTACTTTGCCAAATAAAAATGAATATTAAAAAAATCTTTTAGTGAAACAATGCTAAATAAAGAAATTATGACCAGCTTTTTACTTGCCCATCGTTTGGATACATGTAACTGGATAGTATTTCAACATAGTAATCAAAACAGTTAACAATTTTTTATTTACTCATTTCTCTTTATCTCAAGATCCTCTTACTGGAACTCTAGGCCCACTGCAAAGTAATGATTGTCATAGTAGAATCAGAGAGTAAGAAAAGAGATAGTGCTTAGCATGTGATTCTCAAATAAGGTTTTTGAACTCAGGGCAAATACAATGTTTTAAGAGAAAAAAATTAATTTTCAGATATTTTTTTGGGCTCCAAAATCACTGCAGATGGTGACTGCAGCCATGAAATTAAAAGATACTTACTCCTTGGAAGAAAAGTTATGACCAACCTAGATAGTATATTCAAAAGCAGAGACATTACTTTGCTGACTAAGGTCCGTCTAGTCAAGGCTATGGTTTTTCCTGTGGTCATGTATGGATGTGAAAGTTGGACTGTGAAGAAGGCTGAGCACCGAAGAATTGATGCTTTTGAACTGTGGTGTTGGAGAAGACTCTTGAGAGTCCCATGGACTGCAAGGAGATCCAACCAGCCCATTCTGAAGGAGATCAGCCCTGGGATTTCTTTGGAAGGAATGATGCTGAAGCTGAAACTGCAGTACTTTGGCCACCTCATGCGAAGAGTTGATTCATTGGAAAAGATTCTGATGCTGGGAGGGATTGGGGGCAGGAGGAGAAGGGGACGACAGAGGATGAGATGGCTGGATGGCATCACGGACACGATGGACGTGAGTCTGAGTGAACTCCGGGAGATGGCGACGGACAGGGGGCCTGGCGTGCTGCGATTCATAGGGTCGCAAAGAGTCGGACATGACTGAGCGACTGAACTGAACTGAACTGAACTGAATATAAAAATAATTCTGAATTCTAAATAACTAGGGACACATACTCTATGTAATAAATAATGGTTTTAGAAACTGTAAGATTGGTTAGAATCAGTTTTTCCTGCGTCAGGAAAAAATGAAAACCAACTGAAAAAGCACCCCTTAGGAGAAGAAGGGATGTGTTAGAAGGAGAGCTGAGATGCTGGTTTGTCACCAGGAAGATGTCACAGTCTCAGTTCTCATACTGGCCATGGGGGAAGGGATAAGGGATCACAGATGCTTCCTGTGGGTCAGGGGGCCTGAGAGCAGAGTCAGTGCACTGATTCCTGGGAGTGGACAGAACGCTGCAAGCGTCACATAGAGGGCTGGTGGCTGAAAAGGCAGCGGAGCTGAAATGTGTCCAGACAGACAGGCTAAGGCAGCCCAGCTGGGTCCTGTACTCCCTGCAAGCACTCCAGAAGCATAAATTGTCTTTTGCACAGCTTATTACCACTGATGTTCACCCCAGAACACTGGCAAAGCTAAAGCCGCCTTGTAGCCAGAATCTACAAGAACCATATGACCAGAAGCCAAGCTGGAAATCTGCTTGGCATCCCAACAGATGTCAATGTGTGTGAGAATGACAGTTATATGAGACTAGATGCTTATGCCCCTGTGCAGACACACGCTATCGCAATGGAGAGTGCTCCAGAACTCAAGCCCACCTCAGGCATGAGAGGAGGTGGGGAGGAGTGTTTGCCTAGAAATAACTGCCAGAGCATCTAATAGACAGAAAACAAATTTCCATCATTAGAAGAATCGTAGCTGAAATAAAAACTGAATTCACTCAGAGAGACAACAGAACATTATATTTCTTGTTCCCCTAAGTTTTTGGCGTGAGACTCATGGTTGTGGTGGTTCAGTCATGTTCGACTCTTGCGATCCCATGGACTGTGCCCGCCAGGCTCCTCTGTCCATGGGATTCTCCAGGCAGGAATACTGGAGTGGGTTGTCATTTCCTTCTTCAGGGGATCTTCCCAACCCAGGAGTTGAACCTGGGTCTCCTGCATTGCAGGCAGATGATTTACCAACTAAGCTATGAAGGAAGCCCATGAGATTCATACCCAATTCCTATATTCCCCAGTTTAACCATCACTTAACATGGTGAAGTGGGATTATGACCAATTTCTAGATGAGAATGTAAAGAGCGGAAAACATTAAGTATCAATAACTGCTCCAGAGTGGTGGGACTGAAATTTAACCCACACTGTCTGATTTCATCATTCCTTTGAAAATGTTTGTATACTTGCTGTATATCAAGCACACTGATGAAGATGTTATTCCTATTTTCATAGTACATCTATGAAAATATGGCCACAGCACATACATAGGCCATGTAGAAGAGATGGTAAATTAAAATGTGTAACAGATATAACCTGGGACATTCTTGTCCCTTGAAATCTAGATATTTTGGTTCAAATTGGTGATTCCACATCTCTTCATAGAGCTTTTAAGAACTTGCAGGGTGCCAACAATCTCAATGTCATCTCTGCCTGTGACCATCTGCTATAACACAAGGCATTCTTATTCTTTACCATATCAAATTGGAGACGATACCCAGCTCTTTTTGAGTTTCCTAAATGCTCACCCTCTTCTGTCTCCAACTCTGTCCTAAGAATTTGATCCAAGACTTGAATTCTTTGGATATGAGCTTTGCAGTCTGGCTAAACATCTACTCTGAGCTTCTGACCTGCCCCCAAAGGTCAAATGCTGGACTAATCCTTTCATCTGTGTTCACTCCATGTGAACAAGCTTGCCAAAGAGCCTGGAAGCAGATGATGAGGCTCTAAGAACTATGGGGTAAAGTCAAGTGATCTAACATACAGGTATTTAGAGGTGCAGGAGGAGGAGCGTGCATGCGTGAGACAGAATGGGACAGAGGGTGATAACTTGGTAGCTCAGCTGGTAAAGAGTCCGCCTGTGATGCAGGAGACCCCGGTTCAGTTCCTGGGTCAGGAAGATCCCCTGGAGAAGGGACAGGCTACCCACTCCAGTTTTCTTGAGCTTCCCTTGTGGCTCAGCTGGTAAGGGAATCTGCCTGCAATGTGGAAGACTTGGGTTTAATCCCTGGGTTGGGAAGATCCCCTGGAGAAAGGAAAGGCTGCCCACTCCAGTATTCGGGCCTGGAGAATTCCACGGACTATCTATTGGGTCACAAAGAGTTGGACATGGCTGAGAGACTTTCACTTCATTTCACCTAGAGCAATCATTAAAAGTAGAATAAAGTGGAATACGTAAGTCACTAGTGGAGGTGAATGGAATTATTTTTAAATTCTCAATTCAAAAGAAGACAATAATAGAGAAGAAAGGATTAAAGAGCAGATTCGATAAATTGAAAACAAATAGAAAGATTGTAGCTCTAACCCCAATCATATTAACAATTACATTAAATGTCAATGATCTAATCACTTCAGTTAAAAAGCAAAGATTGAATTTTAAAAAGCAAGAAATCCACTTTAAATGTAAAGACACAAATAGGTGAAGATGTAAAATTATGTAAAAAGATATTCTGTGTTAATATTTATAAAAGAAAGCTAGAGGGACTATACATCCAAAGTACATTAAAAATGAGACATGTTGGCAGAAATAAAGAGGACTATTATATAATTAAGAAGGGGCACATTTTTGGAGGGGGCAGCACTTTGCTGCATGCGGGATCTTTGTTCCCCAGAGACTGAACCTCTGTGCCCTGTATTGAGAGCACAGAGTCTTAGTCATGGACCTGCCACGGGAGTCCCAGAAAGAGGTAAATTTAAGAAAACAGCAATCCTAAATGTTTTTGCCGTGTGTATTAATAACAGCTTCAAAATATATAGAGAAAAAAAAATGTAAAGAAATGAAAATAGTCAAGTCTAATTATAGTTGGAAGCTTCATCACTTCCCTCCAATGACAAATAGACAAAAAAAAAAAAAGAAATCAGACACTATATAAGACATGAACAATACCATTAGTCAACTTGATCTAACTGACATTTACAGAACATTCCATCCAACAACAGCAGAATACACAGTTTTTTCAATTGCACATAAAATATTTAGTAAAGTAATCCATACTCTGGGCTATAGAAAATAAAAAGCAAATTTAAAACAACCTTTAATAAATTTAAAAATATTCTCATCATAAAAACTATGTCTTCTGACAATAATTAAAGAGCAAAACACAACCAAAGTACCATAGGAAAGGAAATAATTATGACCAGAGCAGAAATCAGTGAAACAGAACACAGAAAAATAACAGAGGAAATTAATAAATCAAAAAGTTGGTTATTTACAGCTCAATAAAGTTAATAAAGTCCAAGAGTACTGGAGTGGGTTGCCGTTTCCTTCTCCAGGAGATCTTCCCAACACAGGGATCGAACCCTGGTCTCCCGCATTGCAGGCAGACGCTTTACCATCTGAGCCACAGGGGAAGACTCCTTTCACTTTCACTTCCACTTTTAGTGAGACTAATCAGCAAAAAAGACAAGAAATGAATTACCAATTTCAAGAATTAAGAGGGAACATCATTATAGAGCCCTAGTCACTAAAAAAAGAAAGAAAGAAAGAAGAGCAATTTTATGACAATAAATTTTATAACTTTAGATGAAATGGTAAATTCTTTAAAAGACTCAGGCTACTCAAGAGGAAACAGATAAGCTGATTAGTCTTAAATAAAATTGAAAAAATGAAAAAAAACGAACTCTTAGTTAAAAACCTTCTCACAAAGTCTACTCCAAACCCCTGTGGCTTCACTGGTAAATTCTACCAAAAATTTAAGAAATTTTACCAAAAATTGAAAAAATAATAGCAATTATGGGTAATTCCCTTGTGATCCAGTGATTAGGACTCTGCACTTTCATTACCATGTCCCAAGTTCAATTTCTGGTCAGGGAACTAAGATCCCACAAGCCACATGGTACAAACATGGTACAACCAATACAATAGAAAGAGTTCAAATAGGGATACTGACTTTTAAAAATAGCAATTTTATATAAGCTTTTCCAGAAAATATGAGAAGGCAACACTTTCCTACTTGAGTCACTAGCATTACCCTGATGTAAAAACAAGGCAAGGATCTTACAGGAAAAGAAATATGCAGCCCAATATCCCTTATAGACACAATAGCTAAAATCTCTAACAAAATTTTAACTCGAATCTCTCAATGTATAAAAAGGACAGTACTTCTCGACCAATTGGTGTGCATGCATGCTTAGTTGCTCAGTAGTGTCCAGCTCTTTGTGACCCATGGACTGTAGCCCCCCAGGCTCTTCTGCCCATGGAATTCTCCAGGCAATAATACTAGGCATTGTTAAGGCATCATTTCTTCCCAAATTAGTCTATAGGTTCAGTGCAAACTCAAACTCCAGCTTGTCTTAGAAATTGACAAGCTGAGTGGTGCAACTGTCTGGAGAGTAGTCTGACAGCACTTAGTAAAATTAAGAATGCATACTCCCAATATTGCCCTAGTGGGCCAGTGGTTAAGATGGCTGTGCTTCTGCGCAGGGGGAGTGGTTTCAATCCCTGGTCAGGGAACTAAGAGCCTGCATGTTGCATGGCATGGTAAAAAAAAAAAAAAAAAAGGATGAAAGAAAAAAGGAATACACACTTTAGGGGGAAGGGATAGTTAAGGAGTTTGGGATTGACATGGTACATTTCAATATGTATGCTGTTTTAAAAATGGATGACCAACAAGAACCTACTGTATAGCACAGGGAACTCTGCTCAATATTATGTAACAACTTAAATGGGAAAAGAATTTGAAAGAGAATAGACATATATATGTACAACTGAATCACTTTGCTGTACACTACAAACTATCATAACAGTGTTAATCAACTATACTCCAATATAAAATAAAAAGGTTTTAAAAAAAGATATTGACAAACTGACATAGACACTCAAAGGATCTCAGTCAGTTCAGTTCAGTCGCTCAGTCATGTCCGACTCTTTGTGACCAGCCAAAAGGATTTTAGGGGAAAAACAAAAACAGTTGAAAGACTCAAACTACATAATTTCAAGATTGACTATAATACTATAGTAACCAAGATAACAGGCATGGCTTTAAAAATATGTTTGTAGGCGAATAGAATAGATTCACATATACATGGTCAGTTGATTTTTTTTACAAAGCTACAAAAGCAATTCAATAGAGAAAGGACACTCTTACTAAGTGCGGTTCTGGAACAATCGGCTATTCATATGCAAATACCAAGCCATTACCTTGTATCATATATAATACATTAATTTCAACTTGATCATATAAGAGCTACTGTGATAAAATTATAAGAAGAAAAGCTTTGTTACATTTATTTAGGCAAAAAATTTTTTAGATATGACAGAAGAACAAACCATTCAAAAAGTTGATAAATTGGGCTTCTTTGAAATCAAAAATTTCTGCCCTTCAAATGACACTGTTAAGGAAATGAAAAGACAAACCACAGTCTGGAAAATATTTGCAAAATGCATAGCTGATAGAAGATTGATATCTAGAGCATCCCCTCCCCCCCAAAAATATGGGCAAATGATTTGGACAGACCCTTTACCAATGAAGATACACAGATGGCAAATAAGCACATAAAAAAGGAGCTTCATATTGATCATTAGGAAAATACAAATTAAAATCTCATGAGATACTACTGCATACTCACACGAATGGTTAACATTCAAAAGTCTGACAATATGAAACACTGATGAGGATGTGAGACAATGGAAACCTGCGTCTGTTTCTGATGAGAATGAAATGGAACAGCCACTTAGGAACACATTTCTGCAGTTTCTCAAAGGTTAAACACAAATGTAGCACACAGTCCATTCTTAGATATTTATTAAGAGAAATATAAATATATTGTCTAGGACTTCCCTGGTGGTCCAGTAGATAAGAATCTGCTTACCAATTCAGGGGACACAAGTTTGATCCCTGGCCCAGGAAGATTCTACATGTGGCAGAGCAACCAAGCAGCCACAACTACAGAGTCCAAGCTCTAGAGTCCATGCTCTGCAACAAGAGAAGACACAGTATTGAGAAGCTCATGTTCTGCAACTAAGCGTAGCCCCTACTTGCCACAACTAGAGAAAACTTTGCATAGCAGCAAAGACCCAGAACAGCCAAATACATAATACATGGTTCACACAGAGATGTATTTCAAGCAAATATTCAGAGAATCTTTATTCATAATAGCCAACGACTGAAAACAATCCAAACCTACGTTAACAGGTGAAGAGATAAATAATGATATATACCTACAATGGAGTATTACTCAGCAATAAAAGAATGACTTAATACATGCAACAACGCAGCATTGCATTAAGTGGAATAAATACAAAAACTATCTGCTTTACCATTCCATTTGTATGGCATTCCAGAGAAGGCAAACAAAACAAAACACATAGTTCAGGAACTGGGGACTGAGGAAATGAATGAATGCAGAGGAAGCCTTGGGAAAAGCTCTATATGGAAATGTTTTATATGTTGATTATGATGGTAGTTGCATGACTTAAAATTTATCAAAACTCACTGAGCTGATCACTTAAAAATTAATTTATTTATGCAAGTTATATCTGTTAGTTTTATATTGCTGACCAATCAGCAGAAACTCACCCTCTGAACTCAACAGTTGTGTATGTTGAACTAGGGTATGCTGTGGCTGGTTTCCAGCTCAGGGTGTCACAAGGCGGAAACCAGGGAGGCAGTCACTGAGTTCCTCTCTGGATGCTCATTGCCTTCTCCAGATACGGTACATAGAAAACCCTAAAGATGGTATCAGAAAATTACTAGAGCTAATCAGTGAATTTAGCAAAGTTGCAGGATACAAAATCAGTACACAGAAATCACTTGCATTTGTATATGCTAACAATGAAAAATCAGAAAGAGAAATAAAGGAATCAATCCTATCCACCATTGCAACAAGAATTAAATGTCTAGGAATAAACTGACCTAAGGAGACAAAAGAACTGTACACAGAAAACTGTAAGACACTGATGAAACAAAGCAAAGGCAACATAAATGGATAGAGAGATATTCCATGTTCCTGGGTAGGAAGAATCAATATTGTGAAAATGACATTACTACCAAATGCAATCTACAGATTCAATGCAATCCCTATCAAATTACCAATGGCATTTTTCACAGAACTAGAACAAAAAAATTTCACAATTCATAAGGAAACACAAAAGGCTTCTGAATAGCCAAAGCAGTCTTGAGAAAGACTAATGGTACTGGAGAAATCAACCTTCCTGACTTCGGATTATACTACAAAGCTACAGTCATCAAGACAGTATGGTACTGGCACAAAAACAGAACTATAGACCAATGGAACAAGATAGAAAGCCCAGAAATAACCGATGCACCTAAGGGTACCTTATTTTTGACAAAGGAGGAAAGAATATACAAGGGAGCAAAGAAAGCCTCTTCAATAAATGGTGCTGGGAAAACTGGACTGGTACATGTGAAAGAATGAAATTAGAATCCTTCTTAACACCAAACACAAAGATAAACTCAAAATGGATTCAAGAGATAAATGTAAGACCAGAAACTATAAAACTCTTAGAGGAAAACATAGGCAGAACACTCCATGACATAAATCAAAGCAAGATCCTCTGTGACTCACCTCCTTAAGTAATGGAAATAAAAACAAAAGTAAACAAGTGGGACCTGATTAAACTTGAAAGATTTTGCACAGCAAAGGAAACTACAAGCAAGGTGAAAAGACAACCCTCAGAATGGGAGAAGATAATAGTACCTGGAACAACTGACAAAGTATTAATTTCCAAAATATACAAGCAACTGATAAAACTCAATGTCAGAAAAACAAATAACCCAATCAAAAAGTGGGAAAAAGACCTAAACAGACATTTCTTAAAAGAAGACATACACTTGACGTACACAGATACACATGGCTAAAAGCACATGAAAAGATGCTCAGTTCAGTTCAGTTTAGTCGCTCAGTCATGTCTGACTCTTTGTGACCCCATGAATCGCAGCACACCAGGCCTCCCTGTCCATCACCAACTCCTGGAGTTCACCCAAACTCATGTCCATCGAGTTAGTGATGCCATCCAGCCATCTCATCCTCTGTCATCCCCTTCTCCTCCTGCCCCCAATCCCTCCCAGCATCAGAGTCTTTTCCAATGTGTCAACTCTTCGCATGAGGTGACCAAAGTACTGGAGTTTCAGCTTCAGCATCATTCCTTCCAAAGAAATCCCAGGGCTGATCTCCTTCAGAATGGGCTGGTTGGATCTCCTTGCAGTCCAAGGGACTCTCAAGAGTCTTCTCCAACACCACAGTTCAAAAGCATCAATTCTTCAGTGCTCAGCCTTCTTCACAGTCCAACACTCACATCCATCCATGACCACTGGAAAAACCGTAGCCTTGACTAGACAGAACTTGGTCAGCAGAGTAATGTCTCTGCTTTTGAATATGCTATCTAGATTGGTCATAACTTTTCTTCCAAGGAGTGAGCGTCTTTTAATTTCATGGCTGCAATCACCATCTGCAGTGATTTTGGAGCCCCCCAAAATAAAGTCTGACACTGTTTCCACTGTTTCTCCATCTATTTCCCATAAAGTGATGAGACCAGATGCCATGATCTTTGTTTTCTCAATGTTGAGCTTTAAGCCAACTTTTTCACTCTCCTCTTTCACTTTCATCAAGAGGCTTTTTAGTTCCTCTTCACTTTCTGCCATCAGGGTGGTGTCATCTGCATATCTGAGGTTATTGATATTTCTCCTGGCAATCTTGATTCCAGCTTGTGTTTCTTCCAGGCCAACGTTTCTCATGATGCACTCTGCATATAAGTTAAATAAGCAGGGTGACAATATACAGCCTTGATGTACTCCTTTTCCTATTTGGAACCAGTCTGTTGTTCCATGTCCAGTTCTAACTGTTTCTTCCTGACCTGCATACAGATTTCTCAAGAGGCAGGTCAGGTGGTCTGGTATTCCCATCTCTCTTAGAATTTTCCAGTTTATTGTGATCCACACAGGCAAAGGCTTTGGCATAGTCAATAAAGCAGAAATAGATGTTTATCTGGAACTCTCTTGCTTTTTCCATGATCCAGCGGATGTTGGCAATTTGATCTCTGGTTCCTCTGCCTTTTCTAAAACCAGCTTGAACATCAGGAAGTTCACGGTTCACATATTGCTGAAGCCTGGCTTGGAGAATTTTGAGCATTACTTTACTAGAGTGTGAGATGAGTGCAACTGTGCGGTAGTTTGTGTATTCTTTGGCATTGCCTTGTTTTGGGATTGGAATGAAAACTGACCTTTTCCAGTCCTGTGGCCACTGCTGAGTTTTCCAAATTTGCTGGCATGTTGAGTGCACTTTCACAGCATCATCTTTCAGGATTTGAAATAGCCCAACTGGAATTCCATCACCTCCACTAGCTTTGTTCCTAGTGATGCTTTCTAAGGCCCACTTGACTTCACATTCCAAGATGTCCATTGCTTATTATTAGAGAAAATCAAACCAAAACTACAATGAGATATCACTTCACACTGGTCAGAATGGCTCTCATCAAAAAGTCTACAAACAATAAATGCTGGAGAGGGTGTGGAGAAAAGGGAATGCTCTCACACTATTGGGGGGAATGTAAATTTATAAAGCCACTGTGGGAGATGGCATGGAGATTCCTTAAAAAAACTAGGAATAAAAGCACCATATGACCCAGCAATCCCGCTCCTAGGGATATACCCTGAGAAAACCAAAATTTAAAAAGACACATGTATCCCATTGTTCATTGCAGCACTATTTGCAATAGCTGAAACATGGAAACAACCTAGATGTCGATCAACAGATGAATGGATAAAGAAGTTGTGGTACATATGCACAATGGAATATTACTCAGCCATAAAAAGGAATGTATTTGAGTCAGTTCTGATGAGGTGGATGAACCTGGAACCTATTATATAGAATGAAGTGAGTCAGAAAGAAAAAGATATATATCATATTCCAACACATGTATACAGAATCTAGAACAACAGTACTGAAGAACTTCGTTACAGGGCAGCAATGGAGAAACAGATATAGAGAATAGATTTATGAACAGGGGAGAGGGGAGGAGAGGGTGAGATGTATGGAAAGAGTAACATGGAAACTTACATTACCATATGTAAAATAGATAGCCAATGGGAATTTGCTGTATGGCTCAGGAAACTCAAACAGGGGATCTGTATCAACCTAGAAGGGTGGGATGGGGAGGGAGAATGGAGGAAGGTTCAAAAGGGAGGGGGATATATGTATACCTATGGCTGATTCATGTTGAGGTTTGACAGAAAACAACAAAATTCTGTAAAGCAAGTATCCTTCAATAAAAAATAAATTAAAAAGGAAAAAAATACTATGTCTTTGAGTTTTACCAAACATCTAAAGGAAAAAAGAAACCAACTAAAATCAGTGTACATGAACTTTTCTATACAGTACAAAGTTAGAGCACTTTGCCATCATTTTATTAGGCTAGAATAAGCTAGATTTCAAAACCTGCCAAAACTATACTAGTAAATACAATTCTGTAAAAAAAAAAAAACCAACATAATTTTAGTAAGATAAATTATTAAAAGAATAGATGATAGATGTATAATACATCAGAGTTAACTTCTTTAATTCCAAGAATAAAAGCTATTTGACTTTTATACCAAGTTATCAAATAAGTGATCAAAATTGATTTTAAAATGAAGGCAAATTGGTACACCACTATTAAGAATGGCATGGAAGTTCTTTAAAAACTAAAAATAGAGCTACCATATAATCCAGCAATCCCACTTCTGGGCATACATCCAGGGAAAACCATAATATGCAAAGATACTTGCACCCCAGTGTTCACCCCAGCACTATTTACAATCATGAAGACACGGAAGCAACCTAGCTATCCATCAGTGTATGAAGGGGTAAAGATGTGGGAAATATGTACAATGGAATACTACTCAGCCATAAAAAGAATGAAAGAATTGTCATACTGAGTGAATCGAGTCAGACAGAGAAAAAGATAAATATCAGATAATATTGCTTATATGTGAAATTTTTTAAAAGGGGTACAAATGAACTTATTTATAAGACAGAAATAAAGCCACAGGTGTTGAATAAAAAACTTATGCTTACCAATGGGAAAAGTGGGGAAGATGGATTGGGAGAGATAACTACTAAGAACCTACTATGTAGCCCAGGGAACTCCACTCAATACTCTAACCACCTACATGGAAAATTGTCAAAAAGAGTGGATACATGTGTGTAACTGATTCACTGTGATGTTTGAAGGTTTGAAAACAGTTTGGAGTTTCTCAAAAAACTGAAAATAGAGCTACTGTATGACACAGCAATTCCACTCCTCGGTATACATTTGAAAAACAAAACAAGAACACTAATTTGAAAAGCTCCGCACACCCCAATGTTCACAGCAACCTTATTTACAAATGCCATGATATGGGGAAAAAAAAAAACTGTCCATCAACAAATGAATGGATAAGGAAGATGTGGTACACTGCTCAGCCAAAAAAGAAAAATATATTGCCATTTGCAGGAATATAGATAGACTTGGAAGGCATTATACTAAGTGAAATGTCAGATAGAGAAAGATAAATATTGTATTATATCACTTATGTGTGAAATCCAAAACAACAGCCACAACAAACTGGAAAATATATCAAAAATGAAGCAGAATCACAGATAAAGAGAAAAACTAGTGGTTATCACTAATTTTATTAAGGGCCAACATAGGGGTGTGGTAGTTGAAAGATACAAACTGTTGGGTATAAGATAGGCTACAAAGATATACTGTAAGACCCAAGGAACATGGCCGATACTTTGTAATAATGGTAAATGGAGTATAGACCTTAAGAGTATATAAAAAATAAAATTAAAATGTCATATGATCATCTCAAAAAAAAATGTGACAAAGGGCCTCTGAATCAAGGGAATAGTGTGTGGGGGTGTGTGTGTGGCGGGGGGGGGGGGAGGTGGGAGGGTCAGATGGGACGTGCTTTCCAGTCAGAGAGCTGTGAGAGTGAAAATATCAGAATGGAAGTCCAGATCATTCTGGGATTCTGTCCGCAATAAGGCTGAGAAGAAGGGAACACAGGTGCAGGTGTGGTAGAGGCAAAGCCATAAGCAGCGCTCCTCTAGGTGTCTTGGGGGTCAGAGTTTCCCAGTGGAGGGTCTCTCTCTCTCTTTCTTTTTTAAATTTTGGCTGCACGGGCTCTCTTTTTATGGTGAGCAGCCTTAGTTGCTCTGCACACGTGGTATCTTAGTTTCCCAGCCAGGGATCGAACCCTTGTCCTCTGCATTGGAAGGTGAATTCTTGCATGTGGTATCTTAGTTTCCCAGCCAGGGATCGAACCCTTGTCCTCTGCACTGGAAGGTGAATTCTTAACCACCGGACCACCAGAGAGTCCCCCAGTGGAGGCTCTTGAATGGGTTTTACATGTCAGGGGCTGGGGAAACCAGAACAGCCTTCTCAGTTTACCTGCTGCTGCTAAGTCGCTTCAGTTGTGTCTGGCTAGATATACCAGTCTCACCATTTTTAAAATATGCTCTCAGGTTAAAAAAAAAAAATAGCTTGAGAAGCACTGGTCTGGGTTGAAGACGAGATTCCTAAAGAAGACGAGATTCCTAAAGAGAAGGAACACAGAGGACTTAGGCAGAACAGAATCCAGGACGCGTTCTGGGGTGGAATCAGTCCTTCAAATCCTCAGAAGTGCTGGCAGAGCAGAGGTGTTGGAGGACCAAGCGTTATTGATGCTCCCCCATTGCAGACCACAAAGGAAGGAACAGGACAGGCGCTGTGAGCCACCTGGGGTGCAGGTTGAATAGTCAGCTGCTTGCTACTACTGCTGCCTGGTCACTGTCCCTAAGGGCCCCAAAGTATGGCCTCAGCATATCTGATGAGTCTGGCCCAGTCCTGAGCTAAGCCGACCCAGGTGAGGGGCTGTGGTGGACAGGCCAAGGATTCTAAAGAGAGACTCATGTCTCTTCCTGATTCCACCTCTTCCCAGTTTGGAGCTCCAGCAAAGTCTACCACTGCTCTAAGGCTGTGTCCACATGAACACACAGAAAGAGGCTCATGGGATGATGAGCATGGGACCAAGCTGCGGTCTACCTCAACACCTGGCAAGTGGTGGGCACACTGTGAACAGGAGCTTGGTTCTGCCTGATGGAGAGGCCTGGCATTATTGTGGCCTGGGGGTGTGGCACATTCTGGAGATGGGAGAGACCACATACCTGTCCTCTGTTGGGTTGACCCAATCTGTTTGTTGGGACTTTCTTCCCTGTCCAACTCTTGCTTGCCTCCTTTCCTCTCCCTTTGGGGGTTGGACCCCATCTCTCGTCCTTGTGACTGCTCATCAGTGTTCTTCCAATAAGACCATTGTTCAGATCCAACAGGGCACTGCACCTGACTTTACTCCATCACTGGTTTATACCTGCAGTTCTAAGACGAGGCTCTGCCATACCTCTTGGGGCTCATGGGACTCTGCTGGTGGCTGCACACTTGGGGGTCTTTGCTGTGGAGCAGCTGTGCTGTGCTCAGTTGTTCATTCCTGTCTGACTCTTTGTGACCCCATGGACTATAGCCTGCCAGGCTCCTCTGTCTGTGGGATTCTCCAGGCAAGAACGCTGGAGTGGGTTGTATGTGCTTCTCCAGTGGATCTTCCCAACCCAGGGATCGAACCCATGTCTCCCGTACTGCGGGAAGATTCTTTACCGACTGAGCCCCCCAGGGAAGCTCAAGAATACTGGAGTGGGTAGCCTATCCCTTTTCCAGGGGATCTTCCCAACCCAGGAATCAACCTAGGGTCTCCTGCATTGCAGGCGGGTTCTTTACCAGCTAAGCTACCAGGGAAGCCCACTACAGAGTGGAAGGGGGCTCCCAAATTTGGAATCCCCCAGATTTTTGGCACCAGGGATCGGTTTCGAGGAAGACAATTTTCCCACCGACTGGGGGAGGGCAGAGGCGAGGAGATGGTTCAGGCGGTAACTGAGTGATAGGGAGTGGCGGATGAAACTTTGCTCAATGCCTGCTGCTCATCTCCTGCCTTACAGCCAAAGTCCATATCTATACCAGCCCGTGGCCTGGGAGTTCTGGAGCCCTGCTACACGAGATTAGCTCCTCTGGCCCCAGTTCTTCCCCCTTTTCTCCAACCTGCACTGCCAGATCTCAGAATGGTTTAGTCTGTGTGCTAACAGCTGAGGGTCAGGAAGCAAGTGCAGTGACACTAAGGTACTTGGCTACCAATAGGTTCCCTCCTCATCCTGGAGAGAGAGCGGGGTGAGAAGCAGCACTGGGCAGTGAAGAGGGAGGGAAGAGGTTTTCCTGGGCTGTAGCTCCTCAGGCAAGTGCCTGGGAGAATGGGAAGCTTTGGGTTGAAGTGAGTAGAGACACCCACCCCAGAGAACCACTGCTGACTTTTATCTTTCCTCCCTAAAGCTGTCCTGTCCCCAGTTTCTGCTTTGCTGAGATATATTCCTACCTCCTCCCCGCCCCCAACCCGGCCCACTCAAGGTTTTCCACATCACAAGAAAGCTTTGTGGACCCAGCTGCCTAAGGAAAAGGGCTTCCCAGGTAGCACTAGTGGTAAAGAACCTGCCTGCCAATTCAGGAGACATAAGAGATTCAGGTTTGATCCCTGAGTCAGGAAGATCCCCTGGAAGAGGGCGTGGCAACCAACTCCAGTATTCTTGCCTGGAGAATCCCATGGACATTGGAGCCTGGTGGGCTATAGTCCAGGATTACAAAGAGTCCTACATGGCCAGAAGTGACTCAGCATGAACACACACCTAAGAAAAAACCCAGCATTCACCTGGGATTCTCACCTTTATCTCACTTCTCAATTCACCACCAAGTCTTGTTCGTTCTACTTATAAAACTGATCCACAATCAGCCCTCTATCCCTCAGTTCCACCCTTGCTTCTATACTCTCTGGATGTGTTAAGCTGCTTCAGTCATGTCTGACTCTTTGCAACCCTATGGACTGTAGCCTGCCAGGCTCCACTGTTCACACGATTCTCCAGACAAGAACCCTGGAGTGGGTTGCCATGCCCTTCTCCGGGGGATCTTTCCATCCCAGGGATCGAACCAGCATCTCTTATGTCTCCTTCATTGGCAGGTGGGTTCTTTACCACTAGCACCACCTGAAGCCACGATCATCTTTCCCCTGCACTAGACTAGTACCTTCTTAGCTGATGTTTAGTTTACTCTTGCTGCTGCTGCTGCTGCTGCTGCTAAGTCGCTTCAGTTGTGTCCGACTCTGTGCGACCCCATAGCCGGCAGCCCACCAGGCTCTCACATCCCTGGGATTCTCCAGGCAAGAACACTGGAGTGGGTTGCCATTTCCTTCTCCAATGCATGAAAGTGAAAAGTCAAAGTGAAGTCGCTCAGTCATGTCTGACTCTTCGTGACCCCGTGGACTGCAGCCTACCAGGCTCCTTGGTCCATGGGATTTTCCAGGCAAGAGTACTGGGGTGGGGTGCCATTGCCTTCTCCATTACTCTTGTTCCTGAATCCAATTCAGTAGCTACAGTGATATAAACACACACACTCACATACTGTGTCACTTTTCTCACCGCTTGAAATCCTTCTACTGCTTCCTCTGCTGTTGTGATAAATTTCAACTTCTTATCAGGGCCACAGCCTGGTGAGGACACAGCCCTGCTGACTCACTCTGTACCTCCAGTCCTTTTCCCCTTTGCTTACCAGCTCCTGCCCCACTGGCCTCCTTGGGGCTCCCAGGACACTGCAAGCCCTTCCTGCCTCCCGCCCAGCATGGAGGGGGCCCCTTCTAGGAATTCCCTACCCCAGCCTGGCTTCTGGAGAGCCTTCTCTGACTAGTCCCTCTTTTAAACTATTTATCTTGTGTGTGTGTGTGTGTGTGTGTGTATTTTGTTTGTTTTGAAAAGCGAGTGAAAGTGTTAGTCCCACAGTGTTTGACTCTCTACAATCCCATGACTGTAGCCCACCAGGCTCCTCTGTCCATTAAATTCTCCAGGCAAGGATGCTGGAGTTTGTTGCCATTCCAGGGGACCCTACCCACACAGGCATCGACCCCGGGTCTCCTGCATTGCAGGCAGATTCTTTACCTCTAACCCTGATCCTGACCCTAACCTTTTGGTTTTGTTTTATTGTTTATTTTCTGTGTCAGTGTAGGTGTGTGGTGGTGGTGGTGGTGGGCGGGTTATTTGTCTTTCTTTTTATTTAAAGAGGTTTTCACAATCCGCAGTTATCTGCTTTCTATTTATTGACTTTTCTGTGGTTTGTCCCTAACTGAAATTCTGGTCTCAAGGGCAGAGTCTTGTTTACTGTTCTCTCTACTGAGTCTAGCACAGCGTTTGGCTCACAGTGGGTCCTAAATGTCACTTGCTATTGAAGGAGCAGTGAATTAGGACAGAGGAGTGAGTGGGAAGAAGTGCTGGCCCTGCGGTCTTGCTCAAGCTACGTGTCATTTACATTCTTGAACACAAGCGGGAGGCTGGGGCGTGGTCTAGGAGGAGCGGAAGCCCACTCAGGTTTGGGAGGGTGCCCGGCAAGCACCAGGGCTGTGCATGCCCAACCATCATGGGGCACGGTGCTCCCTCACCTCCCTCCCACAAAGCGGTCCCCTCCCCCATGCCACACCTCCCGGCTGTGGGACCGGTGTGGAGGTCGAGGGAGCCAGGCAGCCTGCGGACCCACACATGGCCGGGATTAGAACTGAGCCCTCTGGGGCTTACTAAGCAGCTTAACCCCCAAATCTGCCTCTGTTGTTTGCCAGGCATTCCAGAACATTCCACTCACCCTTCTCTTCAGCCTCCAGCAGAGGCAAACTCATAAAGGCCTCTTTCACCATACATACATGCATTGTGTGTCCCAGCTTCAGGCTATTTAAGCAAGACCTAGAACTGGCTGTAGTTCAAAGATGAAGGGATTCTGGTATTTATAGCTTTAGTGAGGGCTTTGGGCCTTTAGGGGTGGAAAGCATAAGTAAACTTCAGCTCTCGGAGTTGAGTTTTCTATGAGGTTACTGAGTAAAAAGCTCAGTTTAACAGCAGTTCTGACTGCAGTCCTTGTAGAAAACGTTATACCTTGCTCCCTGTGGTCAGCACACAGCTCCCTCTCCAAGACACACTGTAAGGGCATTCTCAGGATTCATGTTTTATGCTCTTTATTTCCAAGGAAAGGGGAAAATTCCGGCTAAGTGGAAGAATGTGTAGCCTAAAACCAAGAGTAGAATTTGTGGATTTCCTGCTGTTTTCTTCCTTTTTCCTGTAGGGCATTTGGAAAAATTTCATCACTACTACAAATCCTAGTTACTCTGTCAGCATGCTGGGTCCAAAAATGACCTGCCTGGAGCTATTGTGAAAAATGGGAGAAAACACTCCAAAAAATGCTAGATATCTCTACCAGCAATGCTTTGGTCACATCCTAAAAAAAGAAGAAAACGAAGAAAAAGAATTCAGGACATGGAGAAGAGCTAAAAGATAAGGATATTTGAAATGTCAGTGTCCCAAGGTATTTAGAAGCTAGTGTTCTTGCCTGGAGACTCCCAGGGACGGCAGAGCCTGGTAGGCTGCCGTCTATGGCGTCGCACAGAGTCGGACACGACTGGAGCGACTTAGCAGCAGCAGCAGCAAACATGTAGAAGGCAATGGCACCCCACTCCAGTACTCTTGCCTGGAAAATCCTATGGATGGAGGAGCCTGGTAGGCTGCAGTCCATGGGTTCACAAAGATTCGGACACAACTGAGTGACTTCCCTTTCACTTTTCACTTTCGTGCATTGGAGAAGGAAATGGCAACCCACTCCAGTGTTCTTGCCTGGGGAATCCCAGGGAGGGGGGAGCCTGGTGGGCTGCCGTCTATGGGGTCACACAGAGTCGGACACGACTGAAACGACTTAGCAGCAGCAGGTGCAGAAAGGAACAGATGAGTCGCAAGGAGAATGAAAATTCCTTATGGTCCAGAAATATAAAGTCATAGGACAACTCACTGATGGTTTTAATGCTTCTAGAATATTTATAGCAAAGAAACAAAATTGGTAATTGGGCCAAAGGCTGCACGTAGAGCCTCTGTCTAAGGTTGGGGAACAAGCTGTGTTTAAGACAGGAGACCAAACTAGGGGGCAGAAGGCCATACATGCTACCGTTAATAAAAAGCTCAGGCTGTTCTGGGAGTGTTACATCTGTTATCTTCATCTAAACATTGAAAATACACCTGGAAAGTGGACATCATCATTCACATATTACAGATGTACCAATTGAGGTTTAGCAATGGCTAAATCTCTTTTGTGTATAAAGTTACAGAGCTCATGTTAGGTAGCCCACATTTTCCCTTCTTGACCTTGCTATGGAATAAGAAGAGGCAGTCTGGCATAGCGAATATGTCCTGGATTCTGGACTCAAACAGGCTGAGGTTTAAACCCCAACTCTAAACACCTACTAAATGAGTAGCAACGGAGAAATTGTGTCACCTCTTCAGAGTTTAATTTCCTCCTCTGTAAAAGTTGGGGAAGTTTCAACACTAATAATCAGAGTTCAACAACACATTGAAAGGATTATACCCTAAAACGAATTGGAATTTCTTCCTGGAATGCAGGAACTGTTCAACATACAGAAGTCAATCAGTATACCACATTAATAGGATGAAGAGGGGAAAAGCACATGATCATCTCACTGGATGAGGAAAAAGCGTTTGACAGAATTCAAATACCCTTTTGTGTATTGAAAACGCTCAGCAAACTAGGATATAAAGAAACTATGTCAACATAATAATGGTCATATATGAAAAGCCAATGGCTAACTTCATACTCAATAGTGAAAGACTGAAAGATTTTCCTTTAAGATCCAGACAATAATGCCCACGTCTCAGTCTCAAGGGAGAATTCCATGTTGAGGAACGCTAGCGTGTGCCGATGACAGCTGAGGCTACCCAGACTCTGCTCACAGCACGTGGGTGTTGGGTGGCACCCACTGGCCTGGAGACGCTGCCACTGATATGAGAGCCAAGCTGGCAGGAGCCAAGCTGGCAGGAGCCAAGCTGGCAGGAGCCAAGCCTGGTACTTCTCAGCCAAGGCTGTGCTGGCAGGCCAAAAATACTCAGGTGAAGCAGAGGTGAGGTGATTAAGAGAGGCAGAATTGCCTAGATCAAAGTCCAGGGATCTAGTTGTTTATCTTTCTGCTGGAGGAGGGCTTTGGTGTTGTGATGCCTGAGCCTGAAGTCTCGGCCAGCGCTAGAGGTAATCTCCCTACAAGAAGAATAGACGTCATCAAGAGAGGCCAAGAGAAATCTTTCCTCATGAGATTTTCTTGAGTGTGTTTTCCAGGAGTACTGGACAAAGGAATGTTCTTTTTGGTCATGTTGCTTTTATTAGTAGATGAAGCAGCCGTGACAAAGTACTGTAGACGGAGGGGTTTCACCAACAGACTTTTGTTTCTCACATTGTTCTAGAGCCAGGAAGTCCAAGATCAACGTGGGTTCATTTTGAGGCTTCTCTTGGTTTGGAGGTGGCTGCCATTTCACCATGAGTTCACATGACCCGTTCCTTGTGCACGTGCTGAGAAAGTGAGGGAGCAAGACAATGGTGTTCTTCTTACCAGGGCATTAATCCCTTTGGACTAGGGCCCCACCCTTATGGCCTCATTTAACCTTAATTTCTTACTAGGAGGTCCCATCTCCTATTATAGCCACACTGCACATTAGGGCATGAACATATGAATGTTGGGGGACTCAAACATTCAGTCCATAAAAGTTGGCAACCCCAGGAACACCTTAAAAAAAAACCAACATAGCTCCCTGGGGGGAATATGTGCCCCTGTGTGCCACTCACTGATAACAGGAGGGTCATGTAGATCTGCAGGAACCCTTCTGGCAAATGACATGTGTGAGGCTCTGGCTTGGGGATGTTTTTTACACTTACCAAAAGGTAATTGATTGATGCTGAAAGAAGCAGCAGAAAAAGCTTGGAATTCAGAGTCAGATTTTAATCACTTTTAAGTATATAATCACTTGTATTTTAATCACTTGTAAGTATATAATTTAGAGGTGTTAAGTACATCCTTCCATATCGTTCTGAAACCATCAACACTCTCTATTCCCAGAACTTTCTCATCATCCCAAACTGAAACTGTATCCATTAAACACTAATTCCCCATTCCCTCTTCTTCCCAAATTCTGGCAGCAACCATTCTACATTTTGTCTCTTTACATATGACTACCCTAGATATTTCACGTATTTGTCTTTTTATGACTGGCTTATATCACATAGTGTAATGTCCTCAGGGTAGCATGTGTCAGAATTCCTTTCCATTTTATGGCTGAATAATATTCCATTGTAGGAATGTATCAACACCACATTTTGTTTATCTATTCACCTGTCAATGGGCACGAGAGTAGTTCTTACCTTTTGACTATTGTGAATAATGCTGTCATGAACAAAGGTATACAAATATCTGTTTGAGTTCTTGCTTACAACTTTTTGGGGTATATATCTAGGAATGGAATTTTAGCTCATAAGGTAGTTCTATGCTTAATATTTTGAAGAATCTTCATACTGTTTTCCAAAGAAACTACAATATTTTACATTCCTACCAACGTGCAAGGGTTCCAGTTTCTCCACATCATCTCCAACACTACTTTTTTCCAGGTTGTTTTTTTTTATTTTTGATCAAAGCCATCATAAAGGGTGTGAGATGATATCTCATTGTGGTTTTGATTTGTATTTCCCTGACGTCTAATAATGTTGAGCATCTTTTCATGTGTTTACTGAAACACATGTATTTCTTCTTTGGAAAAATGCCTTTTCAAGTCCTTGCCCATTTTAAAATTGGGTTGCTTGTTACTGTTGTTGATTTCAGGCATTCTGAAATTCAACGAATGCTTACCATGCAAGAACCTACTTAAGTCAGTGGGGAATACAAGGATGAATGAGACAGTGGCTCCCGTGCAACCTACCACTGTGGTCCACTTTGTGTGGGGAAATGCAGGTGAATAGCTCATTCAAGACAGAAAGTGCTGAATAATATGGTACTCCCAAGGCAAAGGGGAGCAGGCAGGTTCCAATTAAAAAAAGACAGCATTGGACCTGGTGGTGAAAGTAACTGGGATTTCAGCAGATAGAGAAGGAGCAGGGGAACAGAGCCCAGATTTCATGAGATTCACAATGGTTTTAGGATGAGTTCTTAAAAATCACTGCGTGGTTGTGCAGGATGAGATTACAGCAGTTAGTTGTTTGTCTAACTGGTCATCCTCCATTCTCTCCAGTGGCTCTGTGATCCTCCAAGTCCCTGTAATCAACCCTTCATCCCTGCATACATGGAAGGTTCTGTTTCCTTGACCCAGCCTCAGCTAATGGGATGGCCTCTCCCTTATGGACCAAGGGCACCAATCCCAGCTAGAGGAGAACCCATCTTCTCTTTCCTTGGAATTTGCAATTGGATCACAAAGATTCCTAGTGGTTGTAGAACAGAAATGAGAGAACATTGAGAGGACTGAATGAACTTTGTTCTTCTGGTAGGAAAGAAATGGAGTTTGTGGAGAGAAAAATCAGGTAGATGCATAGAGAGAAGCAGAGATGAGGGGCTAAAAACTTCCAAAAAGAAACATAAAGGAACTTTTTCTGGCTCTCCAAATGTTGGTTCCAGTCCTATGTAAAGTCCAGCATTGTGCACTTGGTTCTGTGAATATTCTTGCATCTTTTCACTCAATTCTCTTCTTTTCATTTAAGCTAATTTGAGTGAGTTTCCATGACTGGCAACCAAAATAGCTTTGACTAAAACTATAGGAGATGCAGGGTTATTCTTTTGAATCATGAGTTGACACAGTCCTTGGCATATGAGTGCTTTTAAAAATATTGATTCATTATTTAATTACAGCCCAACCACACTCCTGGACAAAGCACAATGACTGAAATAGTTAACTTTGGGAAGTAGCCTGTGAGGTAAACGCCTATTGCCAAAAAAAATTGTTTTAAAGAGGATTCGTTATGAATGGAACTTCCCTCAAAGGCATAATACATCACACAATGGCACAGTTGTGGGAATAGAAGCAAGAGGCTTACAAATAACTTGGATTGGAACCTTTGCACTTAGAGTGAATAGTGTTCATGAATGGCACAGGCTAATAAAACTGTCGTAACCGGGGTGGCAGCTTGCCATCTGTGTGCTCCCAAGGCCTCGGGATGGGTTCCATTTCTGGGTTGGGAAGATCCCCTAGAGGAGGGCATGGAATGAACCCTAAAGGGTTCATTTTCTTTAGGAATGACTGGTTTTATCTCCTTGCTGTCCAAGGGACTCTGAAGAGTCTTCTCCAACATCACAGTTCAAAAGCATCAGTTCTTTGGTGCTCAACCTTCTTTATGGTCCAACTCGCACATCTGTACATGACTGCTGGAAGAACCATAGCTTTGACTATATGGACTTCTGTCAGCAAAGTGATGGTTCTGCTTTTTAATATGCTGTCTAGTTTTGTTGGGGCTTCCCAGGTGGCATTAGTGGTAAAGAAACAGCCTGCCAATGCAGGAGACGTAACACATGTGGGTTCAATCCCTGGGTCAGGAAGATCCCCTGGAGTAGGAAATGGCAACCCACTCCAGTATTCTTGCCTGGAGAATCCCCATGCACAGAGGATCCTGGTGGGCTACAGTCCATGGGATCACAAAAAGTCCTACATGACCAAGTAACTGAGCATGAGCATGAACTGGTGCAGCTGTCCAAGCTGAACAAGGACCTCTCCTCTCAGAGTTCCAAATGGGACCCTGGGCATATCGCCTCTGCTTTCTGCTGGAGCCTACTTCCCCACTCTGGGGCTTTGCCTAGGAAAGAAAGCTGAGACACACATGGCTCTCCACGTGCTTCTGAGGGCTCCACACTGTTCCTTCTCCCCCCGTCCGTGGAGCAAAACCAATGCTATCTCATCTTTCCTTTCTGTTGCGTCAGGACAGCCCCTACCTTACAGTCTCCTTTCTGAAACGCTAGCGACCCTCCCACTTTCACGGGAGACAGCGTAGAGGGCAGAGTGCCTAGAAAGAAAAACTGCTCACCGATAAGAACACTTCAAAGAGTTGAACATGAGTTAGCAACTAAAACAACAACAAAATGCACACACAGGATTCCATGTAAACTGGTGAAATCTAAGTGTTAATGACTTGGGTACATATCAGTTTCCTGGTTGTGATGTTGTGCAAGGTGTTATCACTCGGGGAAACTAGGTGAAGGGTAAAGGAATATCTCTATATTATTTCTTTTTTTCTTAATTGGAGAATAATTGCTTTACAATGTTGTGTCTGTTTCTGCCATACAACATGAATCAACCACGAGTATACACATATCCCCTTCCTCTTGAACCTCCCTCCCACCCCTTCTGTATTATTTCTTACAACTGCGTGTGAATCAAAATTAAGTTTATTTTTTAAAAAAGAAGAAAGATGATTAAGTGGTTAGCCTTGTGGAGAATACTCCAGGCAAAATGAATCACTTGGCTGGAGGTAGGGAAAGGGCTTGAAAAGTTAAGGGAGCTAAATGAGATAGTGATCGGAGCTCAGGCAGCAAGCAGGCATGTGGCCAGTGATAAGACTGGAGAGGAAGACAGGGCTTAGCACACGGGCTTTACAGTGCTGTCAGCTATTTTGAATTTTAAGTGCAACTGAAGAGTTTGAAGCAGGACAGTGATGTGATCAGATCTATCCTTTAGAGACACCTCTGACTTCATGACAAATGGCTGGGAAGTAGATGAAAGTGGAAGAGAGGAGACTTCTGCAAAGGTCTAGGTGAACGAGGATGCTGTAATAGTTGGGGGTGATTTGGGGAGATACGGGCAACTTTTAGAGGTAGAATTTGCAAGTAGAAAATTAGCACAGTATATAGTAAAGAAATGTATGGTGAGGGATAAAGAGTAGGAACATGTCAAAGAAAATCTTTATGTTTCTGAAATGAGCAACAGAGTAAATAGAGGTGCTTTACTAAGAGGAGGAAGGATGAAGAAGTGTGTTCAAGGGGACACTAAAGTAGATTGCTTCTCACACCAATACTACACAGTTCTAAATACAGAACTTCTAAATATGTTTGGTATCTGTGGGGCAAGTTTCCATGATTTCACTTTTGTTTTAATAGACTTTCCCTGGCTTTCATAACTTTTTGTTATTCTATGTGATTAGAATCAGTTCATCTAGTTTAAAAAAAAACCATGTTGGCATTTTTATGGGGATCACAGTAAATATGTAAATTAACTTAGAGGTAATTGGTTTCTTCTTGGGCTCCAAAATCACTGTGGACAGTGACTGTAACCATGAGATTAAAAGACTCTTGCTCCTTGGAAGAAAAGCTATTACAAATCTAGACAGCACATTAAAAAGCAGAGACATCACTTTGCCCACAAAGGTCTGAATAGTCAAAGTTACGTGTTTTTTTTGTACAGATGTGAGAGTTGGACCATAAAGAAGGTTTGAGTGCCAAAGAATTGATGCTTTCCAACTGTGGTGCTGGATAAGACTCTTGAAAATCCCTTGGAGAGCAACAAGATCAGACCAGTCCATTCTAAAGGAAATCAGTCCTGAATATCATTGGAAGGACTGATGCTGAAGCTGATGCTCCAATATTTTGGCTACCTGATGTGAAGAACTGACTCATTGAAAAAGACTGTGATGCCAGGAAAGATTGAGGGCAGGAGGAGAAGGAGGTGATAGAGGATGAGATGGTTGGATGGCATCACTGACTCAATGGACATGAGTTTGAGCAAGCTGTGGGAGATAGTGAGGGACAGGGAAGCCCAATGTGCTGCACTTCATGAGGTCGCAAAGAGTAGGACATGACTGAGGGACTGAATTGGTATCTTTATGAGGTTAACTTCCTCTTCAGGGACATAATATACCTTGCCATATGTCTAAGTCTTCTTTGGAGGGATCTCAATAATATTTTCAAGTTTTCTGTAGTTCTTGTACATTTTGCATTTGGCTTATTTAATTCATCTTTTTGTTATTGTAATCAAGGTATTTTCTTTCATTATATCTTCTAATTGGATATTATTTGTACCTTTGAAGACTGTTACTTTATTTTTATGGTTTTCTGTCTACCTTACTGATTTCTCTGATTGATCTAGTCTTTAGATTATTCTTTGAGGTTTCCTAGGTATAAAGTACCTCTTGCAAATCTTTACTTTCTCTTTCCTCATTTATATACCTCTTATTTCTTCTGCTAATATCTTGGCCTCAGCTCATATCTTTAACTATTGTTAAATAGCAGAAAACATGATGGACCTTTCTGGCTTGCTCCTGACTTTAACAGAACATTTTTAGGTTTTTTCCTCCATAAACTTGATAATTTGGGTGAGACAGATACTTTTTAAAAATCATCATAAAAAAAATCTGTAATTTTTAATCTATTCAAAATCTTTATTAAGAATGGATGTTTATAAATGGATGAATCATAATCATATTACTTTTCTTTTTGGGGTATTGCTTTAATATTGAATATCTTTATTGAACTATCCTTACATTCCCAAAATAAATTCCAGTTGGTTAGAAGATTACTCTTTCAACACTTGCAGAGTTTTGTTTTTAATATTTTCTTCACAATTTTTATATCAGTGTTTATTTAAATAAATTTAAATTTAGTCTGTAGTTTTCTTTTTGTGCTACAGTTGTCAGGCTTGAATTTGCTGCTGCTGCTGCTGCTAAGTCGCTTCAGTCGTGTCTGACTCTGTGTGACTCCATAGATGGCAGCCCACCAGGCTCCCCTGTCCCTGGGATTCTCCAAGCAAGAACACTGGAGTGGGTTGCCATTTCTTTCTCCAATGCATGAAAGTGAAAAGTGAAAGTGAAGTCGCTCAGTCGTCTCCGACTCTAAATGACCCCATGGACTGCAGCCCACCAGGCTCCTCCATCCATGGGGTTTTCCAGTCAAGAGTACTGGAGTGGGGTGCCATTGCTAGCTTTACACAAAGAATTTAAAACGTTTTCTTCTTAGCTATGCACTGAAACATTAGAAATTGTACTGGAGTCATCTGCTTCTTAGAGGTTTGGTAGAATTGCCTGTAAAATCTTTGAGCCTGGTTCTTTGGGGTTATGAGTGTTAGAAACAAAACAACAGGCCCAGAATGGGGTTGCTTATGCCAAACCCCATGCCATCAAACCAAGACTTAGTTACAACTTTTTTCCAGAAATGGAATCTTAAACTAATCAGAAATCACCTCACCAGTGCTAGGTCATCTGCCCAATAGATCCCTGCCCTCCCCTAAAGGAAAGCAATCTTGTAATAACCAATCTCATTTTTTGCCTAGAATAAGTTCCTTGTTCCTGCTCCCTTCTGCCTATAAAAGTCTTTGTACAGGAGCTTGGAGCTTCTTTCTATCTGCTTGGAGCTTCTTTCTATCTGCCTGGTTGAATGTTGTCCAACTCACAAATTGTTGAATAAAGTCAATAAGATATTTAAAATTTATTCACTCAAATTTTATTTTTTAACAGGGGGGAGAGATGATAGTTAGCAAGAAGCTCTTGGACAAATTCCTATTCCTTCTGTGATGATTGATTTGCTTATATTTACTTTCTATCCTAAGATCAATTTCATCTTCCTGGGGAACAGTCCACTTTATCTAGAAATTCAGATTTATTTGTATATAATTAAGAAAAGTAATTTTTATTATTCTTTTAATTTCCTCTATAAATGNCATAGCTTTAAAATTTCTAACTGGAAGAGTATTTTGCTTGCTTTGTTTACTTTTGTCATATACTTTATTTTGCATTATGATTAGAGATTTTATTAGTTATATATTTTAGAATTTATTGAGATTTTCCTTGTGGTTTAATATATAGTTAGTTTGTGTGAGTGCTCCACGGGCATTTGAAAAATAAGATGAATGTCTCTTCTCAGGTGGACTTGTGTATCTTCACTTGTGTGTGTGTGTGTGTGTTTACAGGAGTCTTTATTTTTATTTATTTATTTTTTACTTTACAATACTGTATTGGTTTTGCCATACATTGACATGAATCCGCCATGGGTATACATGAGTTCGCAACTGTGAACCCCCCTCCCACCACCCTCCCCATATAATCTCTCTGGGTCATCCCAATGCACCAGCCCCAAGCATCCTGTATCCTGTATCGAACCTAGACTGGCAATTCGTTTCTTACATGATAGTATACATGTTTCAATGCCATTCTCTCAAATCATCCCACCCTCTCCCTCTCCCACAGAGTCCACTTTTTAAAAATCTATATTTATTAGTTTATTTATTTTGACTGCACTGGGCCTTAGTTTTTGCATGCAGGCTTTCTCTAGTTGCAACGAGTGGGGGCTACTCTCCAGTTGCGTCCACAGGCTTCTCGTGTGGCGGCTTCTCTTGTTGCAGAGCACCAGCCCTAGGTGCACGCCAGCTTCAGCAGTTGTGGTTAACAGACCAGGGATCGAACCTGTGTCTCCTGCACTGGCAGGTAGATTCTTAATCACTAGACCACCAGGGAAGTCCATATCATCACTTATTTTTAATCCATTTGATCTGTTAGAATCTAAAAGAGATGAGTTAAGTTTTCCAACTTCTAATGTGTTTCTATTTCTCTTTATAGTTTCTGTAGTTCTTCCTTTACGAATATTGACAAAATTATTTGCTATATAGATATTTTAAATTATTACATTTTCACTGTAGATTGCATCATCTCTCATTACTAATAGGTTTTTATTTTCTCCTTTTTTTTTTTTTTTTTGCCCTAACTTCAATCTTTTGTTATATTTGAGGTCATGAGTTCTTTCTTTTGATTGGCCTGATATTCTTTTATCTATGTCTGATTTTGAAAACTATCAAAAAAATTCTGATTGCTTTGTTTTGGGTTTATCTTTGATACAGAAAATGTTATGTTTTGCCTTGTGATACAACATTACTGTCCACTTTAATAGGTGAGTTTCATCCCTTTACATCGATTGATGTTATAGATGTGGTTGGCCTAACCTTGGCATCTCTATTAATCCTGTGTTTTCTGTCTTCATTGCCTTTAAAATATCTTCTACTACATGATTTGTCTTTGCTTATTGTAGGTAGGACTTTTATCTGATAATTTGGAAATGTAAAACGTTTGTCCTGGTGAGTTTCTTTATAACTTTATAGAATATATTTAGCCCTCTAGGTCCTAAGACAATATATTCTAACTCACAGCTGTGAGTAAAGCAAGTATATTCTATATGTCCCACCTTTTCTTCTTCTTATCAGCTAATCTTTTTTTTAAATCACATTTTAATGTGTTTTACTTTTGTGTTTTTACATTTATTTATACTTCTGTTATCTTTCATTTGTTTTTGGCCATGCCACCCAGTTTCTGGGATCTTAGTTCCTCAACCAGGAATTGAACCTGGGACCTCAGCATTGAAAGCACCCAGTCCTAACCAAGGGACTGCCAGGGAATTCTCACTCTTGTTATTTAATGTGTCAGCTTTACATGGTTCTTTTGACTCTCTGCTAAGAAATTGTCTAACTTACATAATCTCTATATGCAAATAGAAATGTCTTTCTTTGTTGATAATAATACTCTTGATCTTGAAATCATTCTTGTCTGATATTAATATGGTCATTCCAGTTTTCTTTTGATTAGAACTCTCATGAAATATCTCTTCCCATTATTTTAACTTTATTTGTGTCTCTGAATTTTAAGTGTGACATATATAGCATTATAGTTGG